>JAESUZ010004572.1:60000-219460 GCA_017311185.1 Proteles cristata cristata
CAACAGCTTGGATAAAATTTGAGGGCTTTATGCTAAGTGAAATAAGTCAGACAAAGTATGATAAATACTGTATGATATCCCTTGCATATGGATTCTAAAAACCTGAATTCACAGAATCAGAGAGTAGATGGTTTTTACATCTAAGTTGCTAAGTGAGCAGATCTTTTGTTCTCAAACACAAAAAAATGGTAATTATGTGATATGACTGAGGTATTAGCTAATGTTATGATATGAATCATTTTGAAATATGCAAATGTATTAAATAAACATGTTGTACACCTTAAATTTATATGATGTTATATGCCAATCATTTATCAATAAAACTGGAAAATTTTGAATTATTAAAAATACATGCTTGGTAAAATATTAAGAGTAGACAATCATACAAAATTTAGGTAATAATTTCTCACTTTTACTCAAATTTAATGTGATGTGTTTACCTTCAAAATAATATTTACTTGGGGCACATGCCTGGCTCAATTGTTAAAGCATGCAACTCTTGATCTCAGGGTCATGAGTTCAAGTCTCACACAGGGCATACAGCTTACTTAAGGTAATAAAATAATAATAAATAATAATAATAAAATGTTTAGTTAAAGTCTCAATATAATGTGGCTGAAAAAAGACTTTTTTGACAAACGCAAAAATATTGGAAATAATGGTTCTGGAAAAAAACAAATAAACTTTTATATTTAACATTTAAGCATTAATTACACAGAAGAACATAAAAATTCAAATTCAGTTGCCAGGACCACAACACTGGAGAGATAATATGCAAAGAATATGAGATAATATGCAAATAAGAGACACCTAGAATATGAATTAAAAAGTACTTTTATGGACTAATTCCCAGAGCTTCCAGGTTGTCAGTGGGTGAGGAGAATGTTGTTAACTGAAAAGCTGTGGCCACTTTTTTTTTAATGTTTTATTTATTTCTAGGAGAGAGAGAGAGAGACAGCGTGAGCAGGGGAGGGTCAGAGAGAGAGGGAGTCACAGACTGAAACAGGCTCCAGGCTCTGAGCTGGCAGTCAGCACAGAGCCCGACGCGGGGCTCGAACCCACGAACCGCGAGATCATGACCTAAGCGAAAGTCGGACGCTTAACCGACTAAGCCACCCAGGCGCCCCAAGTTGTGGCCACTTTTGATGGGAAGTAAGTATTGGTTTGCTTCCTAATTTTCCTTTGCTTACATACAATCTGTTCTTGAAGCCCAGGCTTTATTTCAGCACCTTTTCAGACCCAAGTCTTGACAATTATATATACAGCATTCCTAAGACTGATACTCCCAATAAAGTTGATGAATAGTAAATAAATTCAGAATTCATGAATATGGCATACAGTGATTTCAGAAACTAGATGTAATTTATGTAATGGTTAATATTTTCACAGTGCTTCAAATGTTTTCATGTTTAGGCATATGTTGTGGCGCTATAACTTTTTTTGCTCCCTTCAAAGACACTAGACATGTGTCTTAGCTCAGGCTAGTATAACAAAATGCACAGACTGGATGACTTAAACAGCAGACTTTTTTTCCCCCATGCTTTTAGAAGCTGGTAAGTCCAAGATCAAAGCACCAACAGTGCCTTGTAGGCAGCCTACTGACTTGTAGACAACTGCCTTCTTACTGTGTGCCTATATGGCCTTTCTTCATTCGGTGCACTAGGATATACATATTTTAATCCTATTGGGGGGGTTCTCATCCTCAAGTCCTACTATAAACTTAATTATCTCCCAAAGTACCATTTCATTGAGGAGTAAAGTTTCAATGATGGGGGCGGGGGGCACAAGCATTCAGTTCATAATATTCTTTACTATTATTTTTATACTGCATTATTTCTATGGCAATGGAAATCATTTCTTTATCTATCAGAATGACTACTTGTTTGTTGTATCTGAAACAACAGGATCTTCATCTGTTCAAAACACTTGTATATCCTCTATGCACAGTAGAGTGTGGGTGTCTCAATATTTAATTTTGTTTTTTTTTAATGTTTTATTTTATTTTTAAGAGAGAGAGAGAGCGAGCAGGGGAGGGACAGAGAGGGAGAGGGAGACACAGAATTCAAAGTAGGGTCCAGGCTCTGAGCAGTCAGCACAGGGCCTGATGCAGGGCTTGAACCCATGAACCATGAGATCATGACCTGACCCGGAGTTGCTTGCTTAACCAACTGAGCCACTTAGGCACCCCTAAATATTTAATTTTGTAAAAGGGACTGAAATGCTGCATCAACCTCCCTATGCTTATTTAAATAATCCACACAAGTTCACAAACTATAATTAGGTAGTTTTGTATTGAAAAATTCTTTAGTAGCATCTTGAAATATAGATATAAAGTTGACATGAAACCTGTCTACTGATTTATCCCCATATCTGCTCATTCTACTCCTAAATCCATGAATATGGCACATGATTTCTTTGCAATTTACTAACATATATACTGCCTTGTTACCTTAGCTACATGAACCTCTATGTGGGTGATCAAGGAATTTTAAGTAAATCACAATTCTTTTGCCCGTATGAATCTTCAGAATTAAATATTTAGTGATAATTAGTTTCATCACATTGTCCAGTGTGTGTGTGTGTTTGTTTCTCTGTCAGATCACTCATCAGTCTAGAGAGAAAAATACCAGGTCAGTGTAAAATAAACAATGAATATTTATGGATCCTGTACTTTTATTCCAGTCATGGTTAATTCTTTAGTGTTTTCTTGAGCCTACTAGTTACTGGACTTTACATGAAGAAGAAATTAAGCACTTTTCTCTCCAACTGTCTTTTCCTGCTGACATTCTTGATGCAATGTTTCAGGACTTAGAGATTTTTGAAGTTCAGAGGTTTATAGTGTTTTGTTTTGTTTTAACACAAAGCTAAGAAAATTACAAAGCATGACTTGAACTAACCACAAATTTGTTCAATGGCCAGAATCCAGGAGAATAATACATACCAGGTGAATCCTAGGAAATCCGCTTCTTCCCTGTGAGTAAAGACTCTGGGTTGTATCTGTAAAGAAGATCTTGTTTCTAAGCTCTGATCTCTAGATCATGCTTAGTAACTATATATACTATGTGTTTGTGTATAACCATACATTGGTACATAATTGTTTTTATATATATTTACATATTTATCTACTGATTTGTCTTCAGTTTATTGATTGATTGGTAAAATCTTCCATGAGGAAGAGAGAAGGACAGCTTTGTGATTCCAAGAAATCCTCACAATAGACCCATCAAACTAATGGGTCTGAAAAAAATGAACAGATATGAAGAGTTATCCATCTTTGTGATAAAGAGGGTTATCTTTGCATTTAGAAAGACAGGTTTTAAATTATATCCTTAATGTCTTCACCATAATGGGTAATGGGAAAAATAATAGTCAATGATGAAATTGTGTGTGTGTGTGTGTGTGTGTGTGTGTGTATGTGTGTGTGTGTGATCAAAATAAAGACATAAAAGTAGAGTTCTGACACATACTATACCATCGAACCATAATCATTGTTCCTAACAATTATGATTATATGTGCACTCACTCACATACACCCAAACACACACAAGTACACACACACATACTCATAAATCCAACCTCAAAGAATCCACATAAGTATTGTAAGCAGAGTATATAGTTAGGAAAGAAATACATAAAGATTTTGATAGTGGTCACCACTTAAAGGTGAGATCCGAAGAAATATAGGATATATAGAGATTGCTAATATCTATACTTAAGGCTTCTACACTTATAAAATAACATTTTAAAAAATGAAGTAGGGGCGCCTGGGTGGCTCAGTCAGTTGAGCGCCTGACTTCGGCTCAGGTCATGATCTCATGGCTCATGGGTTCAGGCCCCATGTTGGGCTCTGTGCTGACAGCTCAGAGCCTGGAGCCTGCTTTGGATTCTGTGTCTCCATCTCTCTCTGACCCTGCCCTGCTCACGCTGTCTCTCTCTCTCTCTCTCTCTCTTAATCTCTCTCTCTTTCAGAAATAAATAAAATTTAAAAAAATAAAAAAAATTAAAAATGAAGTAATATATATGTATATATATGCATAAGTTGTATTATAAAATTAAATTAGAAAAGATCTAAAAATCATAACTGTTATTCTGTTTTCTTGATTATATTCTGCTTGCTCATTCTGTTTTTTATACACTTTCTGTAACTTTGCAAAACTTCAGGGAATTCCAAATAACTTTCAAAAATGAAAGAAACAAAGGTTACATCCTGTGAGTTTTGGAGAACTGATTAGAGAGAAGAAAAATTAAGTTTTTGAAGACAATATGGTAATCATAATACAATAATAGCCAAATTCAAGGCTTCAGAAATACCTTAGCGAGGAGACTATTAGCTTAGGTTAATAATATGGGGATCCTGGAGTAGAGACAACTCTAAAGGCAAATGGAAGATTAGAACACATAATTTACTGTCAATCTGGGGGGAAGGGAGAGAAATAAAGGGCAAGGAGCATATATAAAGAAGTACAATGAGTATATATTTGGCAATTGGCTGAATAGGGCAGACATAGCCTATTCTGGCACAAATATCTGTTCAAGAAGTTCTGAATTTTATTTTAATCTTTTTATTATTTTAAGTAAACTCTACCCCCACTGTGGGGTCAAACTCACCACCCTGAGGTCAAGTGTTACATGTTCTACTGACTGAGCCAGCCAGGTGCCCTAAGTTCTGAATATTAATTTTATCCCCATGAAAGCTGACTTTCAAGTGTAAAGAGTCCAGGGGCAACTGGGTGGGTCAGTTAGTTAAATGTCTGACTTCTGCTCAGGTCAGGACTTTGGCTCAGGTCAGGACTTTGGCTCAGGTCAGGATCTCACAGTTGGTGGGTTCAAGCCCTGTGTCAGGTTCTGTGCTGACAGCTCAGAGCCTGGAGCCTAGTTCAAAGTCTGTGTCTCCCTCTCTCTCTGTGCCCCTCCCCTGCTCCCTCTCTCTCTCTGCCCCTCCACTGCTCATGCTCTATCTCTCTATGTCTCAAAAATAAATTAACATTAAAAAATACAGTGTAAAGAGTCTACTTTGTAGCTGTATATATACATCCATCATATTTATTTCAAAAGGTTGGTAGATCAAACAACACGTTTTATTTTCTTTTTTCTTTTTTTAAATGTTTTATTTATTTCTGAGAGAGAGAGACATCGTGAACAGGGGAGGGTCAGAGAGAGAAGGAGACACAGAATCCGAAACTGGCTCCAGGCTCTGAGCTTGCTGTCAGCACAGAGCCTGACATGGGGCTCGAACCCACGAACTGTGGGATCATAACCTGAGCCAAAATCAGACACCCAACCGACTGGGGTGTCAGGCCACACAGGCACCCCTTTAACAACACATTTTAAAATTAGAATAAATAGGGGCGCGTGGGTGTTTCAGTCGGTTAAGTGTCCGATTTCAGCTCAGGTCAGGATCTCATAGTCAGTATGTCTGAGCCCCACATGGGGCTCTGTGTTGACTTCTCAGAGCCTGAAGCCTGCTTCAGGTTCTGTGTCTCCCTCTCAATCTGCCCCTCCCCCACTCGCTCTCTGTCTCTCAAAATAAAATAAAGACATAAAAATTTATAAAATTAGAATAAATAATATCGTATCATGTAAAATTCATGGAGATATAAAATATGAGACTCAGAGCAGTTTCCCACACATCTTGATATTCTCTAATTGTTCCTGTGAAAATTAAAAAAAAAACATTTACACAGGAAACACTAAAATCTGTATTTCATACTAAAAGTAGCATTCTCATTCATATGACAAAAAGTGATACTCAATATTATAATTGATAAATATTTGAAAATTTACTAAGAATACAAATATATCAAAACAACATTGAAAGACATAGATACTAAAATGAAGAACTTGGGATTCACATGATATTTTATGAGTATAAATATGAGTTTATGAACATAAAGATTTTTTTGGCCAAAATTAAAAAGGTGAAATAAGTTGGATTCAAGGTTCCTTTTCCAAGTAAGATGGGGCAGGCACACTCCACCCTGTTTCTTCCAATGAATGTAACTATAAATGTTGAACAAAATATATAGAACAGCTATGTAAACACTGAAAATAAAAATTTTCTGGAAATCAAGGAAAAACAATGGATTGTGAAGTACTACTGAATTGGTAGTGTCTTCTTACTTTTCCTTCCTTCCTTCTTCCCTTCCCTTCCCTTCCCTTCCCTTCCGGAAATCAAGGAAAAACAATGGATTGTTAAGTACTACTGAATTTGTAGTGTCTTCTTACTTTTCCTTCCTTCCTTCTTCCCTTCCCTTCCCTTCCCTTCCCTTCCCTTCCCTTCCGGAAATCAAGGAAAAACAATGGATTGTTAAGTACTACTGAATTGGTAGTGTCTTCTTACTTTTCCTTCCTTCCTTCTTCCCTTCCCTTCCCTTCCCTTCCCTTCCGGAAATCAAGGAAAAACAATGGATTGTTAAGTACTACTGAATTGGTAGTGTCTTCTTACTTTTCCTTCCTTCCTTCTTCCCTTCCCTTCCCTTCCCTTCCCTTCCCTTCCTTCCTTCCCTTCCCCTTCCCCTCCCGTCCTCCGTCCCTCCGTCCCCTCCCCTCCCTCCCCTCCCTCCTCTCCCCTTCCCTTCCCTTCCCTTCCCTTCCCTGTTCCTCTGGGCCTGAGATACACATATATCTCCTAGCCTGTATTTAACACATCCGGAAACCCAGAAATGAGCACTGTGGTGCAGATAGAATGCTCCAGAAGCCCTCTAATTCTAATTTGAGAATTGCAAAGGGAACTCCTAATGCTAAGAAAGTGCAAAATTGACCTTCCCTTCCCCCCTTTCTTTTCTCCAATCTCTCCTTCCCAAGCCCTGAGGCCACACTGTTGTCATGGTGACACTGGCAGCTAAGGGAACTCACAGGAACAAAAACAGTAAGAGTAAGGGAACTTTCCTCTCTATTAGATGTTGTAGTTCTAAAAGCCAACACATACTACTTTTATGTTTTCTTTCTCTGTCTCTTGACCACTTCATCCCAAACATGGTCAAAATAATGCCCTGAGGACTAAAACGACCCATGGAAGCAGAAAGTACAGGGAATTTGTGGAGAGAAAGGAGCTTGAGAAAGGGATCCTTTGAAGTAGTACAAGAATTCACAGGCTCACCAGCCTCCTCTAACTGCCTTAGTGTGGATTTCTTCCTAATTAACATACCAAAGACAGAAAGGCCCAGGCTCTAAACTGAACACTGGGTGGGGTAAAGACTAGACAGTGAATATTTTGGCTTTATGAGCCATATTGTTTCTCTCAAAACTACTGAACTTTTCCATCACAGCATGAAAACATCTATACACAATTAAACTGGCATGCCTCTTACATTAAAATTCTATTTAAAAACAGATTTGAGGCAGAATTAACCTTTCAGGCTCTAAGTCAACAGAAATATGTCATAGTGTGATTTACAGGAGTGAAAGTATGGTCTCAGCATATAAAATAATATATTTGTGTTGTTACTACAACAATAATTGCTGCTTTTATGTTGTGAATTCATTTTATCATTGTTTTCTTGTCTATATAATGGTTAAATTCATAAAGCAAACTCCATGTACATTTTCTGCGTTTTAATTTAGAAAAAATATACATGGCACCAAAAATTTTCAATAAGTATTTGCCTGAATCAATATTATACTTATATGTTGTGTATAATCTACTTAAACATATACAAATAAACACATGTAGTGAAACACTTAATGTATTTTATGAATACAAGTTTAAAAAGACACCAAAGTATTAATGGTGGCAATGTACTGCAATGATTGATTTCTAGATCAGTGGTATAAGGTGGAAATTCTTTAATTGTAAAAAATTGCAATGTTTTATTTTTCCATTTTGTTTCTTGTTTGTTACTGACAAGTATTCTTTGCTTGGCCAAACTTCAGTCAGGCTCTTGAATCTTATCTTGATCCCATCTATGCACTTTCTTGTAAAAGCTAGTTTTGGCAAGTACTCCACTAAGTCACTTTATCCAGAAACTCCCACCCTAAATATTTGAACATTTTAAACATCCTTAAACAGTTTCCTTATCCTCCACCATCCTCCAGTTCCTATCTGTTAAGCCTGGCCTTTCTTCAGCAAGTATCCTGCTAGGTTGATTGAACCAGGACTCAAGTTTCACCTGACTCCCACCCTAGTTTTTGGCTGTAAATTCCCACCTGCCCATCCTATATTCAATAGTTGAGCCTAACTTCTTTCTCCTACTATGATATCCCACTGCAGTGATCCTTATATCTGTCACAATGGTTCCAAATAAAGTCTAACATCACTTTTAACAAGTTTCATTGAATATTTTCCTTTAATATTATAATCAGCATGTATTCCCCTTTCAAAAAATAGGGTAGTCATTATAGCAAATTAAGTATACAATATTATAGAACAATAATAGAATCAACTGATAAATTATAGTACACCATAGTGCCTTTATGTTGGGATTCCTTCCCTTCCCTTCTCTAATATTGGTTAAATATTTCAACCCAAATAAAAAAATACGGGTAAAATCAAAATAACTTACAACTTCAATTTTGAGGTTGTTCAAACCACAATGTTGTTTACCATGAGCAAGATGCTGATTAAGCTACAGTCAGAAACCACCTTCCTTGGGTCAGTTCATACATTTGTAAATAAATCTTTGCTGAAAGAGAGTCATGTCCATTCATTTACATATGGTCTATTGTTGCTTTCAGGTTATGCTCCAGAGATAAATGTCACAGAGACCATAGCAGAATTTCCAAGATTAAAATGCTTAATATCTGATCCTTTACAGAAAAAAAAAAATTGCTGACCTCTGAATTACAGAGTTTGGGGAATGTTTCCTATGAAAAAAGAAAGAATGAAAGAAAAGGTGAGAGGGAAACAGGAAAGAGGATGGAAGGAAGGAAGGAAGGAAGGAAGGAGGGGAGGGAGGGAAGGAGGGAGGGAAAACCGAACCTGAACTGGGAGGATAGCATAGGGGAAACAGAGGCGGTATCAGAACAATTTTGGGACTGAATGATCAGTTCTAAGTTGACAGCTAGGGCAATGGAGTAAGTAAGTCAGGATATATAGAAAGCCAAAGTTCAGTAGGTGTTTTAAACATCGTAAAACTTTTTTCAACTTTGCACAAGAAATTTTTTAAAATCTTAAAAAGAATTTTATAATGTGAATATTGAGACTTTAGGAAAGTTTAACTTTGAAACCCCTGGTCTTCTTATATTTAAGATATTTTATCGGTATAGTAAGAAATAAAACATTAGAGAATCAATACAGAATCTTAAGGAAAATATAGAAATGTTTAAAATAGTATACCATAAAAAAACACTGAAGATCAGTATTATTAAAAAAATATTTAGACTTTGCAGATGGGTGCAATAAATGAGATGTAAAGAAAGGGTATAAAATTAAGGTTTTTGGTGATGCTTATATAACTATACCAAAAGAGGAAGAGACATCACAGTTTGTACTCTTCTCAGCGGCGGGGACAAATAACCCGGGGCGAATGTAAAGTTAAAGATCAAGAAACAAAACCATGATATGTCTGGGAGAATTTTTTTCTTTTTTTTAATGGAGAGGATACTTAAATGATCCGTTAAATTCTTTACAGTGCAAATGACAGGAAACTCACGGAGGGTGACTAAAGGAGGAACGCACACAGCGTAGGGCACGGAAACGGAAACCGGACAACCTGACGGGAAGGAGTGCGGCACCTGATAACGCCCCGCCCACGCCCCGCGGAGCTTACAAGACAGGCTTTTGCAGCCGCCGCCCGGAAAAGCACGTGACCTTCCCACAGCGCACTGCGAGCCTGCCGCCGCGCTGTACAATGGCGCATTTCCTGCCGGCTGAGGTCCTGGCAGGAGGCATTGATGGCTGTCAGTGCTGTAAGAGTCGGACCCCTGGGGTGTCAGAGTGCAAGGCTCCGCTGGGGAGCCTCAAACAAACATGCCAGGCCTATCAGATTGGAAAAATGATATAAAGAATAATAATTTACCAAGCCCTTAGCCTAAGAAATTATGCCTATGAACTACAGTGTGACTATAGAGGAAATTGATGTTTGTAAACACACATACACATTTCCAAGGATGAATGTGACACAGTGCGAAATCAACTGAATTAGTTTTATATCAAATATGAAATACATTTATATATTTCTATGTCCATGGTAATCCACTCCTTTAATCCATGTTTGTAAATGAAATCTATCTAATAGAATTCACATCAATCTTTTAACCCTTATGTTGCTTGCTGTAAAATGTAAAGTGGATATGGGCCAGGCTTCTCTTTACCGAGAATAATCATGAAATCACATATTTTTTCCCCGCAGCAATTATCCATTATGTTTTACTTTTCAAATAAATATTTAAAAATCTTGCTCAAATGAACACAGGCATTTCTGGTTCCGGGTCACTGCCCCCCCCCACACACCTATTTTTTTAAACTTATTATTTAATTTGCTGTTGGCGTCCCATTTCTGTTGATGCTAGATGGCGCTGTGAGCCCAGGGGTCCCTGATTCCAAAATCAATGTAGCAAGTACTTCTGAAACATGAGAAGGGTTAGTTTAAGGATTGAAAGTAACCTGTGTTTCGAGCTGAATTCCCTCCTTACAAGAGGGGCATTCGTGGTCTCACTTGGAATCTTTCACATGGAGGTCTAACTCAATCAAGAGAAGGTTGTACTTTGCAAACGCTAAATTATTCTGTTTTTTCCCCCTAGGCTTTAGGCTCTCATTTTTTTCCACCCATACTTTTCCTTTGCGTAGTCTGACTCTAAACCCTGTAAATTTTGTTATTCAAATTTACAAGTCTCCCAAAGTCTCATTTTAGAATTACACTAGCTGTGTTTCTAGTAAGTAGACCCCATAGTAGTCTGATGAAATGTGAAAAACTATAAATCCAAGTTCAGTAACAAAGAATAAAATCCCTCAAAAATCTAGTTCGGGCATATATTTCCAGCTTTCTTTCAGTGTACTGAAAATGTCACTTTCCATGTGATTTTCACATCTTTTATCTTTTATACATACCTTGGTCTATACCTGAAAACAATTTCTTTTCTTTCCTTTCCTTTTTTTCTTTTCTTTTCTTTTCTTTTCTTTTCTTTTCTTTTCTTTTCTTTTCTTTTCTTTTCTTTCTTTCTTTCTTTCTTTCTTTCTTTCTTTCTTTCTTTCTTTCTTTCTTTTTTTTTTTTGGCTTCTCTAGCTCTAATTTACACAGGCTTCTAACTCTATGTATTCAATCATAGAATGTTTTCTTCAGCAAATCATCAATAACCTTTTAAGTTCAGGTGGCATGCCAGTACTGATTGTGGGATGCAGCAGAGTAATGCACACTCCCTGCTCCAGCATATTTAATCTTATTTTCATTGCTTATTTGAATCTCCACTTGCCTGATGTCTCAAGAAAAAGGGGAACATTATATTGGTTTTTCACTTGTCCATTCTTAGTATATAGCAAAATACATGTCACATGGTTATCACTTAATTCCTTAGTTTACAAAATTGAATGGGTCAAAATCAATTGCCTTCCTATATTCCAACAATGAATAAATGGATATTGAAGTTAAACTTATATTTTACAAAAGCATAAAAATATGATACACTTAGGGATATATCTGACAAAATGTGTGCAAAATTTGTACTCTTAATATTAGATAAAATTAATAAAATATTTAGGTAAATGTAGAAATACTCCAATCTCATGTATTGGAAGTGTCAATATTTTTAAGACATCAATTATTTCGAATTTATCTAAAAATTTCCACACAATCATCAATCAACATCTCATTATGAATTTTTATAAAAATTGACAAGTGGATTCTAAAATTGTAATAGGAAAGCAAAGGACTTAGAAAACCAAATCAATTCATAAAGTGAGGAGCAATGTTAGAGGACTTACATGATTTATTTCAGACTTAATATAAAGGAAAGTTGAGGTAAAGATAGACATTTAAATAAATGAAATATCGTAGCATCCAGAAATAAACCTACAGTTATATGATCAGTAGGTGTTTGATAAGTGTGCTAAGGGAAGTCAATGAAGAAATGATGGTATTTGCAACAAATGGTGCTAGGACATTTGAGCATCTGTATACTGACAACAACAACAAAACAAAACCATCATAGATATAAATATAAAACCTTAATATATGTATAAAAGAAAACATAGCAGGTAACCTTTGTGATCTTGGGATAAGCAAAAATTGCATGGGTAGGAAATAAATATAAGTCACAAAAGGAAAAAAAGGATAAACTGTACTTAATATTAAAAATAAGTTATATTCTATGAAAGACTCTGCTAACAAAGCAATAAGGGATACCATAGACTTAGAGAAAATATTTTCAATATCTAACTGATACAAATCTTATATAAAGAATATATATTAAATGCATAATATACATAATATTAATAACAATAAAATAAGAAACAAATTATTTAAAGCAGGAAAATTGATACTTAACCAAAAAAAAAAAGAGTTGGCAAACAAACATGTGAAAATACGTTTGACACCACTGTCATCAGAAATACGTGAATTAAAACCACAATGAGATACCACTACCCATCTGCTAGAATAAATTTTGAAAGTTCAAAATATACTGCCAACACCAAATGTTAGTAAATATGTGAAGCAACTTGAATTCTCATATTTTGCTTTTGGGAATGTGAAATTGTATAGCAGCTTTCTGAATCAGTTTGGCAGTTTATGTAAAGTGAATAAAAATCTATTATATGATGCAGCAACCTTGCTATTAGGTATTTTCCCAAGACAGGTAAAACTATATGTTCATAAAATACTGTACTTAAATTCTTTTAAAAATATTTTTTAATGTTTATTTATTTTTTGAGAGCGAGACAGAGACAGAGACAGAATGCGAGTGGTGGAGGGGCAGAGAGAGTAGGAGACACAGAATCCAAACCAGACTCCAGGCTCTGAGCTGTGAGCACAGAGCCTGACAACATGGCTCAAACTCATGAACCATGAGATCATGACCTGAGCCAAAGTCAGAGTCTTTTTTTAAATAGTTTATTGTCAAGTTGGATTCCATATAACACCCAGTGCTCATCCCAACAAGTGCTCTCTTCCATGTCCATCACCCCCCTTCCCCTCTTCCCTATTCTCATCAGCCCTCAGTTTGTTCTTAGCATTCAAGAGTCTCTCATGGTTTGCCTCCCTCTCTCTCCCCAACTATTTTTACTCTTCTTCTCCCACATGGTCCTCCGTTAAGTTCCTCCTAATCCACCTATATGTGCAAACTCATGGTATTTGTCCTTCTCTGTCTGACTTATTTCCCTCAGCATAACACCCTTAAGAGCCTAAGTGTCCATCAATTGATGAATGGATCAAGAAGATGTGGTTTATCTATATGATGGAATACTACATGGCAATGAGAAAGAATGAAATCTGTCCGTGTGTAGAAACATGGATGGAACCAAAGTCAGAGTCTTAACTGATTGAGCCACCCAGGGACCCCTGCTGTATCTAAATGCTTATAGAAAATGTATGTATAATAACCCAAACCTGGAAACAACCCCAATACCCCAATATCCAACAAGTGGTAAAAAAAAAAAAAGATGAACAAATTCTAGTCCACTTTTTCAGTAGAGTACAATTCAATGTTTAAAAGGAACAAACTACATATACATGCAGCAGTATAAATGAATTTCAAAAGCATTATTCTAAGTGAGAAAAAGCAGAAAGAAAAGATTGCATACAGAATAATTTCATTTATAGGACATTCTGAAAAAGACAAAACAATCAAGATCAATATGAAAAATAATTGCTAATGCTGTGAAGGGAGAGAATTGCAACAAAGAGGTGAAACAGAAGTTTTTGGGGTGAAGAAAAATGTTCTATAGCTTAATTATGGTTGTGGTTGCATGACTATGTATTTGTTGAAATATATTGAAATACATACTGAAAAAGGATAAATTTCATCTTAATAAATCCAACTTAAAAATAAGTGGATTATTGGGGCGCCTGGGTGGCTTAGTCGGTTAAGCGTCCGACTTTCGCTTAGGTCATGATCTCGCAGTTCGTGGGTTCGAGCCCCGCGTCGGGCTCTGTGCTGACTGCCAGCTCAGAGCCTGGAGCCCGTTTCAGTCTGTGACTCCCTCTCTCTCTGACCCTCCCCTGCTCACGCTGTCTCTCTCTCTCTCTCTCCTAGAAATAAATAAAACATTTAAAAAAATTTTTAAAAAAATAAGTGGATTATTGTATCAACCTCCTTACTTTTAGTCCTTGCTTATTTAAATTAGTAGCCTTATAAATTTAAAAAATATATACATTACACATTTTTCATAGTAGAAATGTTCAACTCATATTCTTGTGTAGAGATAAAATAGTAAAAGTCCTTGCCTACATGTTCAGACTCATCTTTTGCCCCAATGGCGTTCAAAATTTTATGACTAGGTGATTATTTTTGTCTTATTAACTTTGGACATCTTTACATCTGGGTATCATTCCCTTATTTATTTAGTCTTGAAATATGTATCTGTGCTTGTTATTGGCTGAATTTCATTTACTCCAAATTCGTATTTTGGAAATCCCATCCCCCATACCTCAGAATATGAATTTATTTGGAGATAAGGCCTTTAAATAGGTGATTAAGTTAAAATGAGGTCATTAGCATGGGTCCTAATCCACTCCGACTAGTGTCATTACAAGAAGAAAATACTGGATATGCATAGAAATATCAAGGATGCTAACACAGAAAGAACATGTGAGGATACACTGAGAAGGCAGTTATCTGCAAGCCAAACGAGAATCCACAGAAGAAACCAAAACTTTCAATACCTTGATAGTGTACTTCTAGTCTCTACTGCTGTGAGAAAATAAATTGCTTTGGTTTAAGATACCTAGTATGTGGTAATGTGTTATGGAAGTTCTAGGAAACTAATGCAATACTCTAATAACTCAGTCATTATATCATTTTAGAAACTGACTCCCTAACTAGATGATTTTGAAAATTGAGTTATTTAAGATGGATTTTCTGTCTGACCTATAAACCCCAGTCCTCACACACAAATCAAGTATTTCATCTATATATTAATTCAACATCTAGGTGTTTTCACCAGTGAGGTCAGAGAAAATATTCAGTCCCTGGAGACATATAATTGGTCAGATAGAATCATTTGTCTTCAAAGGGCTTACATTCTAATTCTTGTTTTCCAGGTGCTAAGTATAGAAGTCATAAACATGATTGTCACATCTACTATTAACAGGATAAATGGAAATAAGCTTTTAAGAAGCTTCCCTGTGACCTCACAGTGTAGTCAATAACCAGGAGCCATCCCCATTTAATCTGATTTTGTTTTCATTAAATTTCAAGTTTGTCTCGTTACTCATCTGTAACAAGAATTCCCATGTTCTGTTGTTGCTGTTCTTGTTGTTGTTTCACTTAACTGCCAGCTTCCTCCTCTTCCACCAAGTTGAAGTACTGAAGCTAAGCTTTGTAGCTCATGTCTATAGATATAGATATTATTTAAAAATATCGAACTGGGTGTTATATGGAAACCAACTTGACAATAAATTACTTTAAAAAATAAGTAAAAATATCAAACTTGAAAGGTGTTTAATTGTGGTAAGCTATAAAAAATATAAACTTTGCCATGTCATTTTACGTGTACAGTCCAGTACAATTAAGCACATTCTCACTGCTGTGCAACTAATCTCTAAAACTCTTTTCATCTTGTGAAAATGAAACTCTATGCTCATTACAAAAATCCCCTATTTATCTCTTCCCCCAAATACTAGAAACTACCATTTTACTTTCTTTAAAAATTTGACTATGAATTTTACTACTCTAGGTGCTTTGCATAAGTGCATTCTTTCAGTACCAGTTTATTTCCCTTATCTTAATATCCTCAAGATACATCCATTTTGCATAATGTTTCAGAATGTCTTTCCTTGGAAGGCTGAATAATAGTGTGTGTGTGTGTGTGTGTGTGTGTGTGTGTGTGTGTGTGTGTGTGTAACATTTTGTTTATCTGTACAACTTTGTGGGTTTTTTTAAATAGGTTTTACATCCAGAGCAGAGCTCAATGGAGGGCTTGAACTCACAACCCTGAGATCAAGACCTGAGCTAAGATCAAGAGTTGGTCACTGAGCCAACTGAGTGACCCAGGCACCACAATCTGTTCATCTGTTGATGGACACTTTAGTTGGTCCCAACTTCAGGCTATTGTGAATAATGCTGCAATGAACATGAGTGTACAAATATCTCTTCAAGACCTGCTTTAAAATTTTTTAGAGACACAACTAAAAACGTAATTGTGAGATGATATTATAATTCTATTTTTAATTTTTTGAAGAACCACCATGCCATTTTCTGTAGCAGCTGCACCATTTTACATTTCCATCAACAGTGAACAATGATTCTAATTTTCCACATCCTCACAAACACTTGTTATTTTCTGTTTTGACTCCTATTCTTTACAAGCCAGCCTAATAGGTGTAAGGTGTTATGTTATCATGGTTTTGATTTGCATTTCCCTGTTGATTACTGATATTGAGTATCTTTCCATATATTTGCTGGTCATTTGCAACTCATATTTGGAGAAATATCTATTGAAAATATTTACCCCCATTCCATAGATTGCGTTATTAGTCAATGGATTGTATCTTTGGACGTACTGATGTTGTTAATTTTGGTGTACACTAATGTATCTATATTTACTTTTGTTGCCCATGCTTTTAGTTTATACCCAAAAAAATCACTGCCAAATCCAACGTCATCAAGCTGTACGGGGTTGTTTTTTTTTTTTTTTTCAAAGACTTTTATAGTTTCTAGACCTTACGTTTAGGTTTTTGACCCATTTTGAGTTGCTTTGTACTTTATACTTTTGTATGTAGATACCTAGTTTTCCCAATACCGTTTGTTGAAAAGACTGTCCTCACCCTATTGAATGATTATGGAACTTTTGTCAAACTAATTTGACTAATGCATAAAAGGGTTTCATTCTGAGCTCTCTATTCTGTTCCATTGTTCTATATGTCTGTCTGTATACTAGATTCACACTATTTTAATTATTGTAGCTTTGTAAGCACTTTTGAAATCAGGAGCTTTGAGACCTTCAACTTTGTCCTTTTTCAGGATTTTTTTTTACTATTTTTCCCATTTTATCTTTTTATTATTTATTTATTTCACTATTTTATTTACTATTTTAATTTATTTTCATTTTCATTTTTATTTATTTTTACTTTTTATTTACTATTTGATGTAGTCCGTTGAGACCCCATATGGATTTTGGGATGCGGGGTTGTTTTTGATATTGATAAAAATCATCCTTTTTACTAAACTCTAGCTAGGCTTCTCTAAGCCCACATCTTGTCCTATAGAAACTATAAACTGTCAGAATAAGTGATTTTGTTCACCTTCATACACATACATTAAAAATTTTCAATATTATCAGAGTTTCTAACAGCTCAATCCATAGGATGACTTATGCTGCCAAAGTAATTTACTGTTTGTTCTAATCAACACCTGATGATAGGTCCCTCATTCTTTTATTAGACATTTACTAAAAAGACTTAAATTTTTGATTTATTTTGAGTTATATATAACTGAGATATATATGTATCTCTTTCAACTTAGAGATGTCTTTCAAGTACCTGAAGATAATTACTTTGAAATGAAATTAGGAAGGATAGGGCCTCTGACTTTCAGAGTCTGTTGGGCAATAGAATCTTAACTTTAATAATTGTCAGCTAACAGACACAGCTGCCTTAATCACATTTATACTGACGAATTCCACCATTTTTCACTTCCCTCACTCTACTGAGACCCCATTCACCTCCCTCTCTTTTCTTTTATTCTTGCCTTAAAATGTCCAGTCTTCTCTGTATAAACAGATGTTGGACTATCGTTTCTAGTACAGTAGTATAGTATTGATTGAAATCTGCCCTTACCATGAAATGGTGTCCAGCTTTGTTTAAAGTAGACAATACCACTACATTGTATTCAGGGAGGCAAGGAAACACTTGGATCTCATATTTTACTTTAAAAATGTTGATGTTGTAATTTCAGTAAACACCATGTGATAGGTTATTTGATTTTGAAAGCTGACATTTGCTCTTATGGGCAATAGATTGAGGCCATTCCCCATATAGAGGTTATTATGAGAGTAGTACTGTCATCAGTCCAAAGAGGAGTTACCAAGGCAGTTTTTTTCAGCATAGTTTTCAAATAAAGTGCTGCTGGAGGAATAAAGTTGATAGCCTTAGGGTAATAGCCTCAGAGGAAGGCAGACAAGACATTAGAAATTCCAGATTTTTGCTACTTACATGCTGTTGAATGTGAGTTTTCACACTGAGGAGTAATATTTGTGGAATCAGGCTGTCTGATTGATTTCCCAATTCTGCCATTTTCTGTGTGGCTTTTGGTTAAGTTTCTTAACCTGGATGTGCCTCAGATTTCTGATCTGTAAAATAACAATGAGAGTCATGATAAGATATTTTGGAACTGAGAGATAATAATACATTTGGATATTAACACTATGGTTAATATATCCTGGTGTCTGTATTGTCAAACATGATTCCAAGAACTCTCCCTGAATGTTCTCACTGCAGGGCTGTTGGGTATGAATATTAGGCATTAAAACAGGTTCTGTGTCCTAGAAGTAACTTCAAATCACACTTTGGCAGTCAATTTTCTATGTGAGCAGTCACAAACCAAATTCCCCATGCCCATCTGTCCACATTTCTTTGACTCTACATCCAGAATCAAGCAGTAAGTTCTAGCCAATTTAGAGAATGGTAAAGAAAGTACATCCTTTGCTCTTAAAAAAAAAACCTTATTTATTTATTTATTGAGAAGGAGAGAGAAAGCAGGGGAGGGGCAGAGAGAGAGAACCTCAAGCAGGCTTCGAGGCACCAGTGCAGAGCCTGATGCAGGGCTTGAAACCCATGAATCATGAGATCATGACCTGACTCAAAAGTAGGAGTCGGACTATTAATTGACTGAGGCATTCAGGAACCCCAAGAAGGTACATCCATTGTTTTGTGTGGCTTTTTCTATCTGCACTGCTGCTCACAAACTTAATAAACATATTCCTTAAAAAATGACAATAACAAGCATTTATTGAATACAGTTAGAAACTAGTTACGGTTATTAACATACTTAATTTTCACATATCACTAGGAGGTGATTGTGATCTGATTTTTGTTATATGTTCCATGATAATAACCACAACTGACTGGCATTCTTTGATCTAATAAGTGGTAGAAACTGAAATGCCTCAGTCAACACCCCATATTTCTGTTACCAGCTTTTTACAAGGAGGCAAATTTTAGGATGATATAAAACTGAAAATAATACTTGGTATGTGGCATTACTTTCTGCCTGTAGTGGTCTAGAACACTCCTCAGATGCAGAAGAGGAAAGTATGGTAAGTCACTGTGTATTGGTTCACTCAAGATCTAGCTCAGTACACTTTATCAAACCATTCCCCAAGTATATTGATAAGAAATGGTAATCATACCAGTTACCATGCAGAAAGGGTTGCTATGTGAACCATTATCCACTGAGATATGGATTACAGAACTATGGGAACTATGTAGGAAAAAAAGGCAAGGACACAAGGAAAAGTCATTTGAACATGGTCCTCAACCTTTTAATTCTCCTGACTGCAAAAATGATATAAATCTTTACATGTCATAGTTATCTTGTAGCAAGCCCAAGGCTGAAGAGTTACACATTAGAGACAAAGGAAATGATGTGTATAAGTAGGTTGAACCACTCAGAGAGATCCTAATCTGCCTTTCTTTTGAATTATTATTTGAGGTCAATAAACTTACATTAATTGTTATTATATAATTCAAGTAGAATTTTCTATTTGTAAGGGCAAAACATAATTATCAAAATAAAGAGCAACCAGTAAGGTTTATAACTCTATTTATTTCTCTCTTCTTGCTTTTGTGTCTCTTGGTGGTTTGGAGTGAGGAAATCTTTATTCAACTCTTGTCAAGGAATCCAATCTGTACTCTCCAGGACACTCATCTGCCTATTCACAAACAATGTCACAGAGCTGTCAAAGATTCATCTTGAAACAATGAACTTTGATGAATCAGCTAAATCATAGAAAGGTGGATAAATAATTGACTAAGTCAATAAAAATGATAATTTAAAAAAAAGTCACAGGCACACATAATTTACTATTATGGTTAATTGGTAAAATATTACAATTTCATCTCTAAAGATCATATTACAAAAGTATGTGCTACCTGGAACGGATGTATATATACGTATTCTGAGTGGCATTTTTTATTTCACTGAAAACAATTTTAGTATTCTCTTATTAAAGAGTGAGACAATAATACATACCTTTATTACGGGCCATGTATATATTAAAAAAAACCCATCATGCAACCTTTAAAAATATGATGTGGAAATAATCACAGGCTCCAACTAAGGTCTACAGTTTTTGGATAAGGAGAAAAGGAAGCAATATTACAAAATTCATACTTGCACAGTAAAGAAGTATCTAGTCTCCACATTGAGAAAGGGAGTCTTAGTGTTTTTTTTTACACGAATGCCTTTCTGAATTTTCATAATTAGAACAAATTAAGCCATATAATAAAATATTCATAGCACTTCTTAAAGCACGAGACTCAGAAAAATTCTGGAAAACCCTAAAACAGTGACAATGTCACATCTGCCTTCCTTAAAAAAAATCAATTTAGTAAAATCTAATATTTCAAAACATTAAAGTAAATTAAAAATGATTTCAAACTTCTTTGAAAAATGATTATTGATGCATTTTAAAAGCAAGAATGAAAGGCACACACAATACGAAACATATGAATCTGGTTGTAGGTGATGTTTATGTGATTTTTTTACAATAAGAATTAATGACATTTACATGCCAAACAAAATGCAAGAACAAATATTACAACGCAAGGCCTGAAAGGAGTAACACACAGCAAGCAGTATGATTTTTGAACAAACGTTCTTTATACAAATTCTCCAACCCAAATTCTCCAACCGAATCCAGAGGGAAAAGCAAGGAGCAGCTAGCTTCGCCTGCACAGTCGACCCCGCGGAGAAGCCCTCGGACAGCCTCTCCAGCTGCGGCCCTGCCCTTCTTGGACCGGATTCCGAGGAGAAGGTTCACGCCTCTAGGCCATCTGCGCATGCGCTGGAGGCTCTCTGGGACTTCTCCGGGGGCTCCCGCCACAGTTGGCTGTTGCTGGTGCGATGAGTGGAAAGTCCTGCAGGCTGCAGAAAGCTGGGCGGGATGCGGCGGGAGAGATAAAAGAGGCGTGCCTTTGAAAAAAATTCACAGAGAAAGTACTGAAAAATTAAAGCAGGAATGGTCTTGGGGAGATTGCCTAGGATTCACGGTGATTTTAGAGACATTGAAGTCCATGTAAATGCAGAATCTTTTATCGCTTTCTGTCTGGGGGAAAAATCAGCAGTGAAAATCTTGGGGGATAGTTGGAGAAATTTTCATATGGAACAAAATCATGGCCTTAGGGAACTACCCCATTCATTTTTTATAGGAGTGATTTAAGCATTATAGTTATAAAAGAATGCACTTATTTTGTAAAAATGCAGGGAGAAATGTCATGATACCTTAAAATTGTCCACTTCACGCTTAGGTATATAATGAGCTTATTATAGAAATATGTTAATAATTTTGGATTGAGGTGGATAGGTGTTCATTTTACTATTCATTTGGCTTTTCTAAAAATAGCCATTTTTATGATAAATTTAAACATTTTAAATTCAAGATCGAGGTGCCAAATTTTTACAAAAATAATAAAGGTTCTAGAACTGAAATTATAAAAGTTCTAGAACGCCACGTATTTCAATGACAATCTAATTCTCTTAAATATTTCCCAACTTTTTATAAAATCAGACTATTTTGAAACAGATCCTTCTCTGCGCAGTCGCAGACCAGGTTTATTCTCAGCATTTTAAGATTGCTCTTGACTTCCAGGGTGTGAACGCCAGATGGCGCAGTGAGATGGCAGCGCAGAATGCTTAAATCCATGAATTCCATATACACTGGCAAAATGAGTAAGGGGAAAGGAACTTGCACTCAGGTGGGGTGTGTGGTAAAAGGAATGGGAATAGAAGGATGAAAAGGAGCACTCAAAGTCCTTGCCAGTAGGCAAGTCTGTGAGATCCCCTCCACCCTTGCTCTTTCTCAAGCCCAGTACCCTCTTGGCAACGTACAGAGACCTGCCAAGTGGACAGTTCCAATTCTCACTTGTTCTTTCTGACAGGCTGATTTCACTGGCCTCAGATAAGGTTTCAAGGAACAAGACTTGTATTTTGAAAATTCCTCAACACCACATTGCATTCCTCTGTAGACTGCCCTGCAGTCACTTTCTGCTTTTCTTCTCTCACCTGCCTACCCTTACTATGCTCTGCCCTTCATGCTCCTGACACCCTCACAGTTTACTGTTTCCAGAGATCCGTTAAATCCATTGGTCTCTTCACCTTCCCTTGTTTATGGAGAGGACATGTTGGTACAAATAAATAGAGGTAAGAATGGCAGCATATTTTTGTTGGAAACAACACACTCACACGATGAGAGGACATTGATATTGTTAAAATACTAAAAAGAAAAAATGTCAATCTTGTATTATGTACAAAGCAAAAATATCTTTCCAAAACAAAGTAAAATAAAGAATTTTAATGTGTTTAAGTTGAAAGAATTCATCACTAATAAACCCTCATTACAGGAATTGTTAAATTTCAGGCAGATGGAACAAAACACCAGATGGAAATGTGAAGCTACACCAAGGAATGAAGAGTACAGGAATTTGTAACTGTATGAGTAAACATATATACTTTCTTATTAGTTAATAACAGCATATAATTTACAGCTTAGGAAAAGTAATTATAATGCAGTATGGGGTTACCTGTGTAAAGGTAGAATTTATTACAACTTTTATGAATAAAGTTTGGAAACTGAGAAGAGAAACTATAGTATTTTAAGGCTTTATGGACTACATGAAGTGGTATGATATTACTGCATGATAAAATTTGATAAGTTAAACCTGTATACAATAAATCTTAAATCAACCACAATACCAATAAAAAAGTTATAGATATAAAATAGCCAATAAAGAAGACAAAGTGGAGTCATTAGACATACAATATTATTGCAAATAAGACAGAGAAATAAGAAAAAGTGATCAAATATTATGACAAATAGGAAAATTATTCACTTTAACCTAACTATATTAATGATAATTTTAAATGTAAAGGGTCTAAATCCACAAACTCAAAGACACATTGTCAGATTGGATATAAACACAAAAGCCAATTATACTTGCCTGCAGAAATGTATTTTAAATATAAAGGAATAAATAGGGAGAAGGGAAAAGGATAGACAAATATATATCATTCTAAAGAAAAGATACTTTTAATGTCAATATTTATGTCATATAAAGTAAATGTTATACTAAAAACATACTATTTTGAATAAAGACAATTATTTCACAAATTCTTCTTATTTTCTCTTTAAACATGCTCCACACACAATGTGAGGCTTGAATTCACAACCCTGAGGTCAAGTCGCATGCTCTTCTGATTGAGCTAGCCAGGCATTTCCAAGTTATTTCATAATAATAACTGGTCAATTCATCAATAGGACATAACAATCCTAATCCTTTATGTACCAAATAAAAGATTTTCAAAATGTATGCCAACTAAAAAAATCTGATAGTGCCTCAAGGAGAAATATAGACAAATACAAAATAATATTTCAAATTCCAACTCCCCCAAATATTTACTATAACATGTAGAAAAAAAGTATCAGGAAGGATATAGATTATTTGAACATTATCAACTAACTTGATCTTATTGGCATGTATATATTTATATGCTTTTCTAAAACAGCAGCAAACCATACTCCTTTGAAGTGAATATGGAACATTTACCATGATAGCCCATATTCTGGGTCAAAAAGTCTAAATAAATTTACAAGGATCAGGTATACAAACTGTAACGTTTATTCTGGAACAAATCTATCATAAAAGTTGATATAGCTCAAAACCAAAATAAAGGAGTTTCCTCAAATTGATTAAAAAAACACATTTACGAAATCAAGGCTGGAAACAAAACAAAACAAAACAAAAACAAAAACAATATCAAATGTAATGGTAAAGACAGATGCATTGTCTTTAAAGTTGAAATAAGGTAAAGATGTCTCATTCTCACTGCTTTTTCAGCAAAGTAATAAGATGTTTTAGCTAATGAAATCAGGCAAAAAGAAATAAAAGTCACAGAGATAGGAAATAAAGAAGGAAAAGTATTTTGCAGATGATATGATATCTATGTAGATAGTCTTATGGCATCTACCAAGGAACTCCTAGAACTAATAAGTGAATTTAGCTATCTTGCAAGTACAATGTCAACGTGGTTAACAGAATATTGGAAATTCAAGTCAAAAATGTAGTACCATAAATAATAATCCATCTTAGGTATAAATCTAATACAACATATGTGGGATATTTATGCTGAAAATCACAGAACACTAATAAAAATAAAACAAGATCAAAATAAGTGGAATGATACACCTTGTTCATATAATGAAAGATTCAACATAGCAAAGGTGCCAATTCTTCCCAAATTGATCTATAGGTGTAAAAAAAAATCCAAACTTTTTTGATAGACATCAGAAAGCATAATTTAAATTTTGTGTGAAAAGGCTAAGTAACTAAAATAGATAAAATAATTTGGAAAAGAACAATTAACTAGGATATATCACACAAAATGATTTTTTTAGTTTCTATTTAAATTTCAGTTAGGGGCATTTGGGTTGTTCAGTTGGTTATGTGTCCAACTCTTGACTTTGGCTTAGGTCATCATCTCATGGTTGGTGAGTTTGAGCCCCACATCAGGCTCTGCACTGACAGCACGGAGCCTGCTTGGGATTCTGTCTCCCTCTCTCTATCTCCCCCTGTTCTGTATCTCTCTCTCTCAAAATATAAAAATAAAAATAAACTTAAAAAATAAATTCCAGTTAGTTAACATACAGTGTAATATTAGTTTCAGGTGTATAATATTGTGATCAACACTTCCACACAACACCTGGTGCTTATAACAAGTACATTCTTTAATCGCCATCACCTATTTAACTCACCCCCCAACAACCTCCCCTCTAGTAACAATCAATTTGTTCTCTATAGTTAAGAGTCTGTTTCTTGGTTTGCCTCTCTCTATTTTCTTTATGCTTATTTATTTTGTTTCTTAAATTCCACATATGAGTGAAATCATATGGTATTTGTCTTTCTCTCACTTATTTTGCTTTCTCTCTAGCTCCATCCATGTCGTTGCAAATGGCAAGATTTCAATATTTTATGGCCAAGGAATATTTTACTGTATATTTATACCACTTCTTCTTAATCCATTCCTTAGCTCATGGACACTTGGGCTGTTTCCATAATTGGCTGTTGTAGACAATGCTGCTATAAACATTGGAATGTATGTATCCCTTTGAACTAGTATTTTTGTTTCTTTGGGAAAATGCCTAGTATTGCAATTGCTAGATCATAACAATTCTATTTTCAACTTTTAAAAGAATCTCCATACTGTTTTCCAGAGTAGCTGCACCACTTTGCATTCCCACCAGTAGTGCAAGAAGGTTTCCTTTTCCCTATACCTTTGCAGACATTTGTTGTTTCCTGAGTTGTTGATTTTAGTCATTCTGACTGGTGTGAGATCATATCTCATTATAGTTTTGCTTTGTATTTCCCTGATAATGAGTGATGTTGAGCATCTTTTCATAAGACTGATGGCAATCTGGATATCTTCTTTGTAAAATGTCTATTCATGTCCTCTGCCCATTTTTAAAGGAGATTATTCCTTTTTGGGTATTGAATTTGATAATTCTTTATATATTTTGGATACTAACCCTTTATCAGATATAGCATTTGCAAATGTCTTCTTCATTCTATAGGTTGCCTTATAGTTTTGCTGTTTCCATTGCTGTGCGGAAGCTTTTTATCTTGATAGAAGTCCGAAGTTTATTTTTGGTTTTGTTTCCCTTGCCTCAGGAGACATATCTAGAAAGAAGTTGCTATGGCCAATGTTGAAGAGGTTACTGTCTGGCAGAGAAAGACAAGTACCATACATTTTCACTCATATGTGGAACAGGAGAAACTTAACAGAAGACCATGGGGGAGGGGAAGGGAAAACATAGTTACAGAGAGGGAGGGATGTAAACCATAAGACACTCTCAAATACTGTGAACAAACTGAGGAGTGATGGAGGGTGGGCGAGGGAGAAAATGGGTGATGGGCATGGAGGAGGGCACTTGTTGGGATGAGCAGTGGGTGTTACATGGAAACCAATTTGACAATAAACTATATTAAAAATAAATTTAAAAAGAGATTACTGCCTGTTTTCTCCTGTAGGGTTTTAATGGTTTCATGTCCCACATTTAGGTCTTTAATTCAGTTTGAAATTATTTTTCACACAACTTTATTTTCGCTTAGTGTATAGGTTCTGTGGTCAAGACACTGTGATACTGGTGAAAAATAGAGACATATATCAATGGAGCCAAATATAATTTATAGACTCAGGTAATAATAACCAAAATCTTTTTAAACAAAACTTTTACTGATAATCTTACAAAATGAATTAATTCAGTGGAGGTGCCTGGATGATTCACTTCAGTCAGTAGAGTTTCTGACTTCAGCGCAGGTAATGATCTCATGGTTCATGAGTTCAAGTCCGACATTGGGCTCTGTTCTGATTGTTCAGGGCCTGGAGCCTGCTTCAGACTCTGTGTCTCCCTATTTCTATGCTCCTCTTCTCTTTCTCTCTTCCTTTATCCTTCTCTCTCTCTCTCAAAAGTAAATACATATTTCTAAAAAATTAAAAACAATAGAAAATGAATTCAGTTGAGATCTAATTTTAAAATAGACAATATTAGTTGTATATCCACACACACACACACACACACACACTGATCCTCCAGTCACACTTCATGTTTTATACAAAATGGATTATTTTTAAATGTAAAACTGTAAAATTCTCCAAAAAGGAGCACACTTGTTGACTTTTGCTTAGAAGAGGAGAAATCAGACATGACACGAAAAGGGCAATCCATAAAAGAAAAAAAATATATAAATTGGACTTTTTCAAAATTTTGCTCCATAAAATACACTGATAAGAGACTGAAAAATCAAGCTGCTGAATGGGTGAAAATATTTACAATCATATATGTGGAAAAGGACTCACACCTAGAAAAATAAAACAACAAAACAAAGAACTGTCTAAGCCAAAAAGTAAGAAAATTAAGGAATTTCTCTCTCTCTCTTTCTCTCTCTCTCTAATTAAATAATGAAAAAGTCATGAACTTACAGTATACCAAATATAAGATAAACACATGAAAGATATTCATCATCCTTAGCTATTAGGGAACTTCAAATTAAAGCCACTACAGGATGCCATTAAAATTGATAAAATACATTTTTAAAACATGACAATACCAACACAATACATTAAAAAAACCCAAATAGATTAAAGACCTAAATGTGGGACCTGAAACTGTAAAAACCCTAGAAGAAAACAAAGGCAGTAATTTCTTTGATATCGGCTCCAAAATATGTCTCCTCAGGCAAGAGAAAAAAACAAATATAAATTATTGGGACTACATCAAATTAAAAGCTTTTGCACAGCAAAGAACTCTCTCAACAAAACAAAATGTAAACTACTGAATGGCATATATATTTGCAGATAATATATGTGATAATAGGTTAATATCCAAAATTATATAAATAATAACTTAAAGAACCCAACACCAAAGAAATTGATTAAAAAATGGGCAGAGTGATACATTTGAATCACTGTATTGTACACCTGAAACCAATATAAGAATTATTATTAATTACACTTAAACAAAAATATATGAGCAGAGGACCTGAGTAGACATTATTTTTTCCCCAACGAAGACAACGATGACCAACAGACACATCAGAAGATACTCAACATCACTAATCATCAGAGAAAGTTAAATAAAAAACACAATGAGATATTAGCTTATACCTGTCAGAATGGCAGGATAAAAAATAAAAGAAACAACAACAAATAAATGTTGGCAAAGATATAGAGTAAAAGGAACACTTGTACATTGTTGATGGGAATACAAAATGGTGCAGGCACTGTAGAAAACACTATGGAAGTTCCTCAAAAAATTAAAAATGCAAATACCGTATGATGTATTAATTTCACTGCTAGGAATTTACCCAAAGGGCTTTTAAAAAATGAATTAAAAAATATATCACTTCTATGTTTATTGCAACACTACTAACTGTAGCCACGGTATGAAAACAACCTAAGTATCCATCAATAGACAAATGGATAATTAGATAGATAGATAGATAAAGATATAGATGTGGATATAGATATAATGTAATATTAAACAGCCAAAACAAGGATGAGATCTTGCCTTCAGACAACATGGGTAGACTGAAAGAGTATTATGCTAAGTGAAAAAATTCAGAAAAAGAGAAATACCATGTCATTTCAATCCTTGGGAATCTACAAAGCAAAATAAATAATCATTAAGCAGATTCTGACCCATTAATTTAGAAAATAAACTGACGTTTGCCAGAGATAGGGGGTGGGGAATGGGTGAAATGGGTGAAGTTACTGTGAGATACAGGCTTCCAGTATAGAATCAGTAAGTCACGGGACTAAATGACCCAGTATGAGAAATACAGCCAATAATATTGTAATAGTATTGTGTGGTGACAGATGGTAGCTACACTTGTGGTAAGCATAGCATAATATATAGAGAAGTTGAATCACTATGTTGTACACCTGAAACTAATTAACATTGTGTGTGAACTATGCTCAGATAAAAAAATTAATAATTAACAAAATGACGGTATCAAGTGGTATTAGTAATGTATAATTTTACAGCTACTCTGGTAAACAGTTTTACAGTTTCTAGTAAAATATACTTATCATATTCTCTAGCAATGTCACTAATGGGAATATACCTTGTAGAAATGAAAGCTTATGTTCACACAAAATCACGTATGTGAATGTTCATAGCAGCTTCCTTGTAATTTCCAAAATCAGAAAATAAACCAAATATTCTTCCACAGATGAAGGGGAAACCAACAGATGTGTACCCATACGATGGAATACTACTCAGCAATATAAAGGGATACACTATTGATACATATAAAATGTGGCTGAATTTCAAATCAGTAGGCTGAGTGAAAAAATGTTAATCTCACAAGATTACTTTCCATAGGGTTTAGTTTATATAACATTATTTAAATTATAAAACTGTAGGTATAGGGAAGATATTAGAGAAGAAAAGAGGTTAGTTTTGTGAAAAGATACTACTATCACAGAATAGTGTGTGAAAGTAATTTGGAGGGTGATGGAGAAGGTATACAGCCTGAATGTGATGGCTGTTACACAAATTTATTCAGGTGATAAAATTTCATAGACTTATCTACATAAAAGAGTGCATATAAAAATGGGTGTAATCTAGGATGCCTGGCTGGCTCAGTTAGTCAAGCATATGACCCTTGGTCTCAGGGCTGTAAGTTTGAGCCCATGTTGGGTGTGGAGATTAATTAAAAATAAAATCTTAAAAATGAGTGAAATTCAAAAAATAAAATAATAATAGCAACAGGTTAAATCCATATAAGTTGTGTAGTTTAAATTTTTATCCTTTGTTTTTATTTTTGAGAGACAGAGAGGCACAGAGCACAAGTGGGAGAAAGGGAGAGAGAGGAGGAGACATGGACAGAGTCTGTAACAGGTTCCAGGCTCCAAGCTGTCACCACAGAGCCCAACATGGGGCTCAAACTCACAAACTGCAAGATCATGACCTGAGCCAAAGTCAGATGCTTAACCGACTTAGTCACCCAGGTGCCCCAAGTTGCATAGTTTAGTTAATAGCAAGGTTAATTCTTGATTTTGATAACTGTACTATAACTAGACAATGTTTTCATTGGTAGACCTAGAAGAAGAGTACATGGAAAGTCTGTTCTTATGTTCTACCAAGTGTATCATGCTTAAATATAGGTTACAGTTCTATTTTGCTTATCAGGTTCCTAGCAAGAACCAACGCGTTCTGTATACTGTTTAATTCTCTAATACCTACTCTTAAGATAATTAAATATATACTTTGAATAAAGCTTTTCACTTTGAGTTATCAATTGGCAACATAGCCTTTGATACCAAAGTTTTTATCTTTAGTTTGGTGTAACAGAAGCTTCTTATTTTACTCTTGATGATTTTACATACCAGTGAATACGACTTTGGGAATTAACTAATTTTATGGGCTGCCACTCCCCATTCATGAACATGTTTAAAGAATTTTACCAGACAGGGACAATTGAGATGTGTCTGTTCATGCATGGCTGGGGCCAAGTTAGAGATAAGGCAATACTTCAATATAGAACCCCCAAAATGCATCATTGTAGGAAGGGAGATGATGCAATAAGAAATAGAAAATAATAAGGCATAGGAACAATTTATGTGAAATTCTTAAGGATATCACTATTAAACTTCTAAAATTGAGTTTGGTTGCACTTATTGTTTGGGCTAATATAGTTCTTAAGCAAAGAAAAACGTGACTTTAAGTAATTAGCTCTAAGTCTTAGTATTGTTTCTCCATATTGGTTTTCTTGAATGCTTATATAATTTCTTGTTTTTATTTTTCAGATATGAGGTTTAGGTTCATGTAGCTATTAAGACAATGGCTAAATACTTGTTAAATTATGTCTGTATTTCAAAAGTGACTCAAAGCCTCTTTGACTCAATGCCAAAACTAGTTATTTTACAGCTCTAATTCAGCATAGATTCTTTCCACAAGAAGACACTAAGCCCTTGTGCTAAACCCACAACTCAACTGGCAGGTATGTAATCAGAACAAGCATCTTTCACACTGGACAAATGATCCACACATATGCCATCTGAAGAGATGCAACAGTAATCCCTATTGTCTTCTTTATCTCTTTCTGCATAATTGGAACAATATGAAGGCCTAGATATTGAGGATGGTGGAAAAAAAAACTAGAGGAAGGCTGGGACTAAGGAAATTCCTGAGTTTTTATAATAGTCCTTGTTTGCTTACAATGGTTGGACTTTTTGATGCGATAAAAAGAAATTCTCAGAGCAAGTAGGTGGTGCAGTTGGTTGAGCGACTAACTCTTGATTTCCAACACTGAGCGTGGAGCCTGCTTGATATTATCTCTCTCCTTCTGCCCCTTTCCCCTGCTTACACGTCTGTTCTCTGTCTAGAATAGAATAGAATAGAATAGAATAGAATAGAATAGAATCTCATTACATATATAAGAAACTAAAGCAGTATTTTCTTTAATGCTAGAATTCTTAAATCCTGGTCAGTTAGTTTGTATTACATCTAGGTAGCATTTACAACCAAACTCCTGCACAAAAGCATTCTGGAATATCTTGCCCAGTGGTTCTTGTAGCACCTTGTGATCTGCTTTGTCTCTGCTCTTTTCTGGCTTATTGTCACTTTTTGATCAGTTCACAAATCATGTCACTCCCAAACTTTATTGAAGCAGTGTGAAAGGTTTAGATAAAGACAACAGGTGTATTGAAATAGCTGTTAAAGCAAAATAAAGCATTATATACTCTAATTTGTAAATGAGATGGAAATTATATCTTATGTCACATATAACAACTCTATAAAAATGTGTATATTGTAACAGGAATTAATATAATTTGGATAATGATCTGTCATTATGTAGTAAGATTGCAGAGATGCACACATTGCATGCAGTAGCAGCTAAAATTCTCCAAATATATAAAAAACATACAAATATATCATATGTGATTATCTATACATATATATATGTAATGTAGATAAAAGTGATAAATGCAGAGGTTATGTATACTCCAATACTATTTCTTTTGACAAAAAGGCTAATAAAACAAAGCAAAAATGAACAAAAACCCAAAATAGAAACAAACTAAGTACTGTATATACCTATCAAATAGTAATGGATGATTGGGTAAACAAATTATGGCAACATAATAAAATAAATATTTGAGATAAGCAACAAGTATTAAGCACAGTACAGGAAAATAGGACAATGAGATGCTTATGCCTATACAGTGGTGAGGAGGATAGTGGTGTAGAGAGAACAAAGGTGATAGCATTCTGATTACATAACTTAATACCTACATAACTTTCACCAGTTACACTACCTACCTCATCGTTAGTGTCCTCATCTGTGCAGTGGGAATAATGGTAATACATACATGTACTTTTTTCTGAGTAATAATGTTCTAACCGAATTTAAAGAAAACACTAATAGTAATATGTGGCAATACTGTGGCTCAGTATATGTAGCTGAAAATTATAAAAATATATTATATGGTCTCTATATAGGTCTACATGTGAAAACAGAGAAATACACATATATGTGTCTTACAAGCACAGTCTGAAAAAAGAGCCATCAAAGTATGGATATTGGTGGTTACAAAATGCAGGAGTCAGAAGGTAGATAATAGTAAGTATGTAACTTTTGTCTAGGTATAACTTGAATTTTTATCAGTATAAATTTATGATTTCAAAAATTAGAAAGTCAATACAGAAAAATATATAGTTCTAAATATATGGAGGAAAATTATCAGGCTATAAAAACAAGAGTTGAAAGTCAATACTGAATATCATATCAGGAATTTCATGTTTTTGGATTTTCCCTGCTTCTGTTTTTCCATTATCTTTTCAATGTTCTTCTATAATAATTTCTGGAATATAGAAGACCAAATACATAAATTTCAAATAATTTATATTCATAGAGAACAGACGTAGACTCATTTTGTGTGATGTTATAGTAAGGAAGTTTCTACACCAACACAGAAGCCTGGGCTAGGATATAGCAGTGAGGAACAAAGGTGCGGTGAACCTGAAATTCTGAGGTCCAGTAGTTCTAAGATTAAATTAAGGGCTAGTGGTTAAGAGGAGAAGGAGTTGTGTATTAGGGGAAGTTTAAAAGGAAAGTACAACAGTTAATTTGGAACTAATTAAACAATTTAAAGTTATTTTAAATAAAAATAAAATTGAACTTAAAATTTAGATTAAAAGTTTTAAAGTGGAAGCAAAATTGTATACTGGCAATAATAACAGGGTTTTTAAGATACTGTGTTGAATTCTAGTTCCTGGAACCACTGGCGTGGATATATAGGCCTGCAAAACACTAAAGTAATTTAGACCTAAGTCTAAAATGAACTTAAGTGCTGTTAGCTTTCCATTAAACAAACCAAACCACAAAACTCCACATCAATCTAAATTAAACATTTTAAAAAATAACCGATGGCATTAATCTAAAGTAAAAAACAGCACCACTTAAAAAGGAATGTTATAAACAACTTTATTCACGTGTTTTCATATAAATATAAAAAGCGGAGGACATTAAAAGTATAGTCACATTTTCAAAAAAAAAGAAAAGAAAGCCTCTATAGGCTGAAAATCAAACATCAAAATCTAGGGGAAACAAAAGGCTCAAAATAAATTAGCCAGGGGAGAGTCAACGGTAACCAGCGCGGGTGTCTCCCTGGCGCAAATCACCGATAGGAAATTCCCAGTTTAGAGCCTTAAACCGGAACCGATACGCTGACGCCCGAAAGACGGAAGCCCAGGAGGACAGATATTCTTCACCTCTTGTAACCAACCAATTCCGCGCAGATGCTCAAGAGATTGGCCCTTCCGGGCTGCCTGCTTCTCCGCCAGTCACGTGACCTTCCCACAGTCCTTAGCCCATAGCGCGCTTGGCGGACGGGGAAGCTTTTCCTGGCGGCTCTTTCAAGGCTGCGTTTATGGGCAGCGGTTATGGTACCGACGGGGTCACTATTCAGAAACCAGAGGCCCACGCAGTGTTCACTCTGGGCTATTCACAAGTCAAGAAGAAGAAAAAAACAGAACAGTTCCGGAAGACTCTGTATCTCCACAGTTCATTTCCACATCCTTGCTGTTTTTCACCATAATATAAATGTAAAGACTGTACACTTTTTTTCTTTTAACATTGCATGGAGAACAAAGCATTTCAGAACTCCTTGTCAAACTGTACAATTTAGAGATTCTGTAGCTGCATTCTTTCAGGTCAATTCTGAAATGCTGAATTTGAAACATTAAAAAAAATAGGTTGCAGAGTAACACCTGCCTTAAAATAAATGTTTAGGCAAATGCATCAGAATCAACAAAAGCATAGTAAGAAGTAGATGCTCCAAAATGGTAAAAATAGCACTCTCCAACATCTTCAAGGGGATTATAGTACTTGTCTTTTACTGAATATATTTTCTGTTAAATACATAAAGACTCAATAAAAAATGAACTTTAAAATATACAATGTAGAGAGATGGATAATTAAAATAGTCTGACTTTATCAGCCATTTATTCATTACATAAACTTAGATTTTTCATTTTTCCAGAAAATACATAAATCCCAGATTAAATGTTTTTTAATGAAAACTAAACAATAAAATATCTTCCAAATGAAACCAGAAATAATAAAATATTTATAATTTTTCTGTAACCGTTGATAATGTTTAGGTACAATAGGGTGAGTAGGATTTCAAGTAAGTACCTAGTCAAACATTTGGGAAATACTTGCTACACATGTAGTATAGTATTCAGTTTAACTCAGAATATAGACTGACTCAATTAAGAAAATGAAAATCACTTTACTTTAAACATGTATTAATTCATAAGAACAGGTTTGTTTTTTTTCAGAAGAGGAAACAAAACACATGAAAATAATGAACACTATATCTGTCCCCCCCAAAAAAAAACACTAAAATTAGCTAATAAGCCATGTTAGCTTGACTGGGTAACAAACGAATTGCTAATGTTCAGGCTTGGGAACTGCATATTTGGTACTTACATATTTTAAGGTAGGATATATATTGCTGTAGACTTTTTCTGACACACCAATTCTATTTTCACTGAAGTGTGACATAAAAATGTTCTCTGCAGCATTTTCCAAAAACGTGAGACACAAGAGATAAAATGTTTATCCATGGGGCATAGACAAATTAATTGCCATACATAATTTTTAATACAAAGTGCTAATCAAAATAATGTAGTGGTATCTAGTGATATAAAAACGTATGACATACTACAAAAATTATTTTGGACAACAAAATGTGAATATCACGTATCTAGTTCTATTAAATACGCATATTTTACATATTAAATATATAATGTATATATAAGTAGATATATAGATAGACATTCAGTTGATATATTTGTAAATGTTATAAAAATCTGATATCTATTTCTCTATATCCAACTCTCTATATAAGTATATACATAGATATAGTATCTAATATATTTGCAAACATACTAAAAACCTGAAAGCATAACCACATTTAAAATATAGTATAGAATGAAATGGGGGGTGGGAGGAATACTTTGTATAAATCTTTTAATTTGTAAGCTTCTGTAATTTTTTAATATTTGCAGTAATCTATTGATTGTGTAATTTAGAAGTATTCTAATCCTTTCTCTGTTGAAGTCTATCATCAGTGGTTCCTTGGACCGTGCTCTTTTTAGGACTCTGATATCTCAACATACTTAGCAGTGGGGAGCCTGGGTTCTCAGTACTTTTTTCCCTCCTCCCATACTTCCATTTCTGGATGACAGATGGCGCTGTAACACGGGTCTTTGATAGCCGCGTACAGTTCTAACATTGACACCTCACATGAATAAGATTAATTTTAACTAGGAAAATGGAGTTGTTCTAAGATTTATACATTTCTTTTGAGAATTGCATATTGATGTAAATTTTTATAGGCAGATTTTAAGCACTTTAGCAACAACACATTCTACATGTGTTGAGAAAAGGGTACAAAATAAAGTCTCTTGTAACTACTCACTGAAGGGTTTGAGGGTGGTTTCTCTTATAATCTAGCATTTTTTTCTGGGCTCAAGATCCCTCTAAAACCTCAGAGATCAAGAAACATTAATAAACAGTAAGTCTGGGAGGTACAAAGTTTTATGTGGCACATCTTGGCTGGAATATGTAGATAAAGGCCAGACAAAGCAGTGGAAGAGGTACTAGAAAATTGTGAATAATCATAAAAGAAAAAGGGAAGGAAAAAACATACATTTAAAATAAAAGACGTGAAATGGGAAGGACAATTACTAATGAAAAAAAAAAATGTTTGAAGGGTGTCTGGGTGACTCCGTCGGTTAACTGTCTGACTTCAGCTCAGGTCATGATTTCACAGTTTGTGCCTTTGTGCCCTGCATTGGGCTCTGTGCTGACAGCTCAGAGCCTAGAACCTGGTTTGAATTCTGTGTCTCCCTTTCCCTGCTCACAATCTCTCTCTCTCTCTCTCTCTCTCTCTCTCTCTCAAATAAACATTAAGACAAAAATGTTTGAAGCCCAAGCAAATGTTTGAAGCCTTTCTAGCAATTTTACAGACGTGAAAAAAGTCTTGTATAATCCACTTCACTTTAGGATGTTTCCAAGAGTTTATGGGTTTATAGTAGCCCTTGCCAAGATTTTACTAATGAATTTATAACCTCTTAGTGGGCCACAAATGCTGGGGAAGGAAGGATAATGGAAAAGTACTATAACATTGAATATAAAACATTTATGTATGAAAAGTCATATAAGTAAGATATTTCAAATCAGAAAAACAAGCACTGAAGTGTTAATATTTGAAGAAAAATAATGTTGGAGTAAGTAAATGCTTGAAAATAAGAAAAAACATGCCAAAGGGTATGGAAGCCAGCCTGAAGGAAGCAGATTTGGGAAAATATGTGCCTCAAAATAAATAAAGTAGTGTTGTATTATATCCCAAAACATAACATAAACATCCATGAATGTTTACTTATTTATGTCAATATCCTGTCCTCAAAAGACATGTATGAACACTGAGAGTAACTCCATTTTTTAAATTAAAATTCACCTTATGAGTCCACACTTAAATAAATAATTTTATAAATAAACAAATAGGGAAATAAGACAAATATTCCATGCAGAATAATTCTAAATAACTTATGTAGATAGTCCCCTCTCTAGCTGGTAGAGCATTCAGCCCCCATTCTTTAAGTGCTGGCTGCTCATACTGACTTGCTTCCATGTGAGGGGGAGAGTAACTTTTGAGGAACCTGACAAATACTAACTCAGCCAGTATTGGTATTTAAGGGCAATATCCACAGTGATAAGTCATTTTGATAATATGTACCATTGATATGATATGATTAAAATGGTACTTTTCCTCTGTGACCCTCCTTTAAAAAATACATAGGATCCAGTCTAATCATGACAAAAGCATGAAATAAATCCCACTTGAGGGATATGCTACAAAATACTTGCCCAGTAGTCTTCAAAAGTCTTAAATTCATCAATAACAAAGAAATTCTGAGAAACTGTCACAGTCTCAGACAGAAGACTGACAAGTAAGGAGACATGACAAGTAAATGTAGTATCCTGTCTGGAATTCTGGAACAGATAAATCACATTAGGTAAGCACTAAGGAAACTTGAGTAAAGTATTGGTTCACTAATTGTAAGAAACATACAATACTTTAGTGAAATTTTATTAATAGACAAACTGGGTGTCAGGCTTCAGTAGAAACTTTAAATAAGGATATAGGAACTCTCTGTATCATCGTTTATAGTTTTTGAAGTTTTATACATTTTTTTGCAAATTTGAAATAATTAAAAATTAAGGTAGTTATGGATTTGAACCCAATGAGTAAAGTGAGAATCATGAATCCATACTGATGTAAACAATGAATAAATGAATGAATGAATGAATGAATGAATGAAGGTGAAGCAAAAATTCTTTTGGATATAAGGATACCAGCTTACAACTGAAGAATAAATGATTAACTAGAAATTATAAACTCATCAATTTGTGTTAAAATAGTGAGTGAAAGTATTATCAGCAACATACCATTTACACAGTCTCAAAAAATCTCCTATAAATTATTTTTGGAATGTTAATGGAAATGGAAAACGTTAATCATGGAGAAACTTAAATATTTACCTTAACCAAAATATCAAAGTTAGCACCACCAATACCAGTAGAAATCAACATTATATGTTTCCTGAAATGATGCTTTGAGAAGGACTCAGGATCATTTCAATAATACTCTTTATAGAAATATATAACACAATTCTAACCATAGGCAACATCAAACAAACACAAACTAAGAGGTACATTGCAAAATAACTGACTTGGATGCTTCAAACACATAAAAGTCAATAATCACAAAGAAACACTGAGAAATTACTCAAGATAAAAGGAAACTAAAAATATATAAAAATGAAACACACCATTGTAACCCTGAATCCCAAATTAACTGTTGTAAAGGACATAATTGAGACAATTGACAAACTTTGGATATAAATTGTAGATAGTAGCATTTAATCAATCCTTAATTTCCTAACTATGATGATGTAAGAGAATGTCAGTGTTATTGGAAATGTATTCTAAAGTATTAAGGTTTGAAAGAACATACCTTATCAACCTTTATTTCAAATGCTTTGGAAATTTGTTGTGTGTATGTGGGTATACATATGCACACATAATTCTGTATCTGCCTATGTCTATATGTAGAAAGAATGACAAGAATAATAAGTCAAATGGGGTGTGCAAAATATAAACATTTGGTGAATTTGGGTAAAAAAGAATACAGGAATCCCCTGTTCTATTCTTGTAACATTTCTTTAAATTTTTATCATAATAAATACAACAAATAATTTTGGCAAAATTGACTACTGTTTCAACTATGTAGGGAAAATGTGAAGTCTCTCTATCATAATATTTACAAAAGTGAGTTTAAATTAAAACGACTGTCTAAAAACAGTGAGGAAATCATTTTATTTGGAAGAAAGATTTATAGCACTTGTAATTGGCAAAGATTCCACCTCTAGAATGTATGGAGCTTTCACAATTTTTAAGTTTAACAAATAATCCAACAAATGGGGAAATAACAGTTAATATCCAACAGGAAATTCACAGAAAATACAAATTACCTAGAATCATATGAAAAGATGCTTAACCTTATGTAGGAATCAGGAAAATAAAAATACACTATTTCTTACCATTGAAATGGCAATTTATTAAAAAAAAGTTAATTTATATAGTGCGGCCAAAGGAGTAGGGAAACAAGTTTCTCTGTATTGGTTATATGAGTACAAATGTTTTAAGTATCAATATTGTACAAAATGTCTACGCTAACTATCCAGAGAAGGACTAGCCAAGATTCTGGAAGAGATGATGAATACTAGATTAAGTTACTGCTGTCATTAACTAGTATGGCTGATTAATTCCCACTATGGCTGAATAAATATTTGTGAAATAAAAGATAACTTCAAATAGAATCCTATAGAGTGTCCTCAGAATATAATAAATCTCTGGTTTTCCACTGAAAGGAATAAATAAAAATTTTGTATTTTTGTTTATAATTTTCTCTGTGTCTTCAATATCTGAAACTTGAACAAAATTTAAAGAAAATATTTTGAAGCATCGTCATGTTATTCATGGTTTTTCCACTCTAAACATAGATATCTACCTCAGGTGCTTGATGTTGGAGCTCCCAGCTGGACCCATCCATCTACCAACTGCATCACCAGGATTCTGGCCAGGACGGGAATAGAGCCTGGCATGTCTTTTAAAGACATACAAATGCATTGGAGATTACCATGTGCCTTCTGACTGCTATGAATCATGAGTAGATGCTGTGATTATTTTGCATGTAGTTGGTAATATTTAGAGTAATTTTGAGTTACAATTAAAAAATAAAGTCTGTCTTATACAGGGAAAATTATAGCATAGTAAACAACAATGGGTCATTGTACAGACACTACTCATATCCAAGCCTCTATCCTATTCTGGGTGGGTTTTCCTTCTCACTCAATCAAAACAAATCTTTCAAGCATTATTGTAGATCTTTATGCTGTTAAAGCTGGCAGACACTTCCAACTGTTCATTTTCTTTGATCGCTCATCTATATCGAAGTGTTTATGAGCCTTTTTTAAGGCTCTGTTTTTTAAGGCTCTGTATCCTCTGTTTCTGAGACTCCAGTTCTCCTTATTGCCCACTGAACTTTCTGACTAGTCTAATCAGTCTCATTTATTGATTTCCTCTCCATTGTTCATAACCTTAAAATGTTGTAATCTTTAAGACATTGTGTAGGTCCTCATATTATCCATTTCCACATGTGCAAAAATTGTTACAACAATTCCACTCCTTGCATCCAATTCAAGGGTAGTCCCTAGTCACACTAACTCTGGGCAATGGCCACATGTATTGCTTTAGCCAACAGAACATCTCAAATGTGACATAACCAGAGATGCATAAAAAGTACTTTCACATTGAGGCATGCCTTGTGCTCTTAAAAATGCCATAATTATATTAAGAAGGTTGGGCGAACCTGTTTTATGGTGGGAGACATATTGCAAATCAGCCCTGTCACTGAACCTGTCACCAAGCCAAACTTTGCATATATAGAGGATGCCATGCAAAACCATCTAGGTCCATGTAAGCCAGCCCAGATCCTAGGAACCACTAAACTGACTAGAAATGTCCAACACTGCTTAAAGCCACACATTTTTGGGGATAGGTTGATATGCACCAAAGCTAATTAACACAAAGTGTGGTGGTAACAAGAATATAAAGCACCAGCTTTGCAGTGGGACAGAAGGTACAAACTGAAAATACAGTGAAGAAGCTGCTAGGAAAAACTGGAAAAGGGAGAGCAAACCTCTTTTGCTTTGAGGCTGAAAAATGGGAAGAAACAGCTGTCACAGGTTTGACAAAATGGTGATCTGTGCTATATAATGGTAGAAAAAGTGGTAAACCTATTGCCAGTGGTAAACTGAATGATTTTTACCTACCTTGGAAAAGATCATTTCCAAGTGCCAATTGACTTCCTTTAGTTAAGCATGATGAGGTGCAACAAAAGGGACAGCTGATCTAAAAAAAAAAAAAATGAGTTGTTCAGTACATAAGCAAAAAGTAGAAAAACACAAAATGGATGAGAACATGCTGAATTGGAAAATAAAGCTATTTCTCACAATCTCAAGCAAATGGGGAGAATTTAAATAATGAATGATTGCTCCTCTAAGACACCACATATGGGCACAACAAAAACTGATAGTTTTGGGGGGTTTTTTTGCTATCAATTGGCTTTCACTGTAAATATGTGATCCCATGCTTTCATCTCCAGCCCAGACTCCACATACACCAATCTACAGCTAAATTGAAATACACTTGCATTTTCACAGATTTTTTCTGTACATAAAAAGTCATAAGCTGAGCTCCACTTTTTTTCCTCCTGAAACATACTCCTAATCCACTGTTGTATATCTCAGTAAGTGGTGTTATCCTTATTATTAGCTGCTGCTTAGGCCAAACACCTAGATTATCCTCCCTATTTCTTGATGATTCAGTCCTTCCAATTCCTCCACCCATTCTCCTGTGCCAAATTACATCTATCTATGTTGAAATATATAACTCAAATCTATGTACTTTTTCATCACTAACATAATTCAAGCAACTTTATCTCTTTCTTGGATTACTGCAAAAAAACATATCAACAGCAGAAAATATTTTGGCATACTAATCTAGTTTATTCTTCTTCATAGTTGTCCCTTCATTTCTTCCATTCAAGGAGATAGTCATATCTCTGCATGTTAAATTAGTGTGGGATGTAGCAAGAATCAAAGCTGTAATATGTTTCAAGTCTTCCCAGCTTCTGTTTCCAAAAACCTACACCCTACATGGGTGAGATGATTTAAAGATAAAGCAAAAAACATCTCAGTCAAAATCAGGAGGAAAGCTAAGCTACTTCATCCACCAGACTGAAGAGAGAATTTTGTGGGCTGAGGGAAGATGTAAGGATGCTTGGAAGAGGAAAACACAATTGGACCTGGAAAGCAGAAGAAATTTGGACTCACTGTCTTGTCTGTTCACCAGAGACAGGACAGCATCTTACTGTGAGAAAGACTCTGTGGTGAGTGGAAGTTGAGAACTTTAGGGAAGCTCAGGATGATATAAGGTCCATACAAATGAGGAGGATGTCTTCATTATATGATGATCCTTTGTGTTTGCATGTGTCGTAATGGGCATATGAGAGTCTGTCCCCAAATCAGACTAACATGAGGCGCAGGCATCGATGGCCAATTCCCATGTTTGAGAAGACTTGTCTGAGCACAGACAAATGATGCATTTCTTTTCATTTATATATGCCCATTAGTGCCAGGTTGTATAGGCATGGGTCTGGGTAAGAAAGTTCCTAGGACACCAGAAGCAACTGTTACACCCACTATGGGAAAAAAGAAAAATCTCTAGCTCTCATTCCTGCCTACATACAATAAGAGGATTCAAAAGATTTGAGTATTAATTTGAGAAATGTTTCTGATTTTCTAAGTCATTGACCACTTGAACGTTAATGTATAGGGCATCCTTAAGCCCCTTCAAACTCATAATTCACCCCTTTTCACATTGCTACTTATTTCCCATTCCAAATTCAACCACCAGCTCCCCTTCACCATTCCATGAAGTTTAGACAGGTATATATTAGGCAAAGTGAGACAAAATGTACAGTGCCATATTTAAGTCTTTTTCTCAGCTAAATGACCAGAAAACAGATGATTAATAATTAGTATCCCAGAAGGAAGTATAGGCAGTGAAAAGCCTTAAAAGCCTTAAAAAAATCAGCATTTTTTCTTAAAAGCTTCCCCCCAAATTTTCACTTAGGACACAGCCACGAGGGATGTGGGACCCCGTGTGGGTGCCATGTTACACGAATGAAATACAGTCTTCAGGAAGCCCTACTGCAGTTCAAGAGTTGTCATCCTATGTCATCCTAGTTGTCATCCTCTCTTGCCCCATTCCTTCCCCAAAGCCGCAGATACCAGCTTAGTTCTAGTAGGCTGAATTTGGGGGTAGCGGGGGCGGGGCGCAAAATTCCTAGTTTTTCTTGGGCTGTTTCCACCATAGTCTCTCAGCACTCTGTCCCAGTTTCTAGCCCAGGAACCACTTAGAGGTGTTTTTAAACATTGGCTGGCCAATGTTTAAAGGCTCCCATTTACAGCTTGACGGGACTGGGGATCTGCAGCTGAGAATCTGCATTTCTAACTAGCTTGCAGTGCTGCTGCTGCTGCTGCTGCTGCTGCTGCTGCTGCTGCTGCTGGTATAGAAAGCACTCTTTGAGAATCATTGTCCAATCATCCGTGGATTCTGGGAATATACCCCCAGGGAGAGAGAGACTGATAAGGGCCTGAGGTGAGACTTCTTTGGGCCCACTCACCTCCAGCCTGTCAAACTGCCCATATTGCCTTCATGCAGCTGTTCTCTTTCCAAAAGTGTTTGTTACTTGACTCTAATCTTACTCTAGTGACTTGCACAGTTCATTTCCAACTCCCCAAATCCCACTTAGATGTTGTCAGAGAATAGGGGCAATCTCTATATAAATCGGTTGTTGTCTGTTGATGCAGTTAACATGTCACAAAATGAACACTTGGGGGCTGTAAGCTCCAGCAGAGGATGGAGCAGGAAAGAATGCCAAGCTAACACCCCTCACTATCTCCCCCGCCCAGCCCTCGAGCTTTCTGGAAGGTGCCAAACTTGCGCAGCCGCAAAGCTGGCTCCGCAGTGCTGTAAAAAGAATGCGCATGCGCCAGGAAGCCCCCTCCCCGCATGGAGCTAGTGCTGCAATGGATCAAGAGCGCGCATGCGCCAAAAACCCCCTTCCTGTGTGAAGCTGACCCCTGCAGTGCCGTGAAAAAAGTGCGCAAGCGCCAGGAGCCCCCCTCCCTTTCTGGGCTGTGAGCTGGTCTCCACCCATTTCCTCCCACCTCCTCTTTCAGGTGATTGACACTAGACTTGGCCTAAGGGATGTAGGGCTGCAGAATGGTGGTCCCAGGAGAAAGGTTCCTAAATACATAATGCGACATAAACATTCTTGTACTGCGACACTACCTAGTTGTCAGTCCCTGTCCCCAGTCCGACAGAGTTCAGAATAGGGCAGTGATCTAACAGTGGCCCAGGGTCAGATAAGCTCAGATTTCTGGAAATCAGGGTTCTCTTACACTAAGATTCTCAAGTCACTCTTATTTCTTCAAATTCCTCACCATTGCAGTCTTCAGATGGCAGATGGCATTTTAGGAAGCCCACAAACGACTTTTGCATTTTTTCTGCTTCCTAAACTATAGGATGTTACCAGTTTAAACAAAATCTATACACCTATATCAATGAGGCTGAGAGCTTCTTCCAAATTCTATGTCACAAATACAGAAAATCAGGAAAGTAGCAAAGAACAGGGCCTAGTTACTCTGCAGTCCTTTAAGGGGAGAAGAGTCCATTTGGAACCAGAGATCTGAAGCAGGAAAAGGAGAGGTGGAGGAAGCATGCCCCCCTACTGGCCCCTCCCCCACATCTGCCATCAAAGTCACACCCTGCCCATCACTATGCCTTTGTTCTCAGACGAAGAACCATATTTTCTTAATAGACTCATGTCTAAACATTCTGGTTTCATACCGGCCAATATTACAAACCATCAGCATCCTGCCCCAAGATAGAGGCCCATATAGGCAAGACTTCTTCAGGCAGCAGAGATCTGAGACCGCACAGCAAAACTTTTATTTCTAATATTAGTTCAACACTTCCTAAGGTACAGCATTTTTTCACACTCAGATATTACAGACAGCCTGAACACATTATCCCTTTCATCTTCTATCAGGAACTCACATAGCTTCACAGTTCATCAGACTAAATGGGAGATAGCCATAACATGACATGTAGGCGAAACCTGGTTAGAGCCTTAACATCTCTTATTTAGGTGTCTGAAGTAATCTCTGAGCAGGTCTTCCTGCTTCTTCCTGTTCCCCTCCTCCAGCCCATAATCATCAATAAAACAGGATGACTCAGACTCTGTACAGCCCCTGTTCAAATCCCAATGCTGCTTACTACACTCAGTGGAAGCCACAGTGTCCTAAACACTATGAATGACTATGAATGACCCTTCTGACTTCAGCTGTACTCTAGCCACACTGCGCCCCTTGCCATTCCCCTGACAAATGAGCTCTCTTAGAGGTCTTTTGCTCTCTGCTTAGACCAACCCCCACTCTGCTCCTGCTTGATTAACTCTTTCTCTTCCTTCAAACCTCTGCTCCAAATTCATCTTTTCTGAGTCTTTTCCCAACCACCTTATTCACTTTTGAAACTTGCACTTCTCAGCCACGTCTCTCTATTCATCTTACTTTGATACTTATTTTTTTGCCCATTGTACGCATCACCTTTTTACCCCTAATTACACATGCTATATAAATATATAATATAAATTATAATTGTAAACTTCACTAAACCAGGGAGCTTTGGTTTTTTACACTGATGTATCTCAAACACCTAGGAAAGTACTCCGTATGTACTAGGTGTTCAATAAATATTTATTAAATGAATGAATGGATGAATGAATATTTAGGTCTCAGGAGTAGGACATAAAATGAAAGGACAGTTTAGGAATTAGGAAGTTAATGGGACAAATAAATAACAAGAGAAAAAAGGGGCATAGCAAAATTAGGAGGCTCATATCTTCCCAAGCCCTCTCTTGAGTTGTGAGCAAAAAGGATAATGTCAGCACAATCAGATGTTTTGAAGAAGCAAGAAATAGGCACCAGAAAGCTCCAGAAGAGAGATTTGCTCTTACTGCTGCTGTCTTCCTCCTGTCTCAATAAAGCAATCCACATGATGCTCGCCAAACTTGCTTCCTAGAACAAAATATGTACACATTTGGACATGAAATTTATTTTCCCTGGAAGGCTTCAGCTTCACCATTAGTTGCCTCAGTGTGAACATTTTGGTCTCTACTCATCTGAGTCACATAGTCTGTCCTCAGAAGTCCACCCCCGTCCCATAGCCAAGGAGGGTTTCGAGGGATTAGTTGCCTAGAATGAGCAAGGAGACTGGCAGGAGTCAGCATTCTCTTTTTGAGATCAGGGCACGGCTACTCTGGAGCCTTTGCTCTGTTCATGTGATCTCAGAAAAGTCTTTTCTGGGGCATAGATTTTTAATATCTTGAAAAATGTGAAATGTGTTTACATTAAAAACTATTTAAAAATGATTTTATAAAAGAGGAATAATTATGTCCACATTGTTTGTGATAGTGGAAAAATTAGAGATGTTCTTATTATGTGTAAATAGATGGCTCACAAAAAAATAAGGTGCATATGTTACTGGAAATCATACATGACAAAAAATGAGAGCTCTATATACAGTCATATGGAAAAATCATCTGATATTTGTAAAATAACAATTCCAAAAATAATCAAAAGCAACAAGTGTATTTATGCAGGCATTTTCAGTATATTTGTATAGGTATCAATCTCTTGTAGATACTGGTCAATTTTTTACAGTGATTGCATCTATTACGTTAAATGAAACAGAAAGTTGGTATAGGACTCATTAATATGTTTGCACACCGTACAATGTTTGAATGTTTGCAATATCTATGAATTAGTTTTGTTATTTACAAGTTCCTGCTCCACTCACCTCCTTCATCACTATGTTCTTAGCTCCTCTGCACTTTTTTCTGAGTCTTTTCTTACCCCCTCCAGTCTATTCAGCTCCATTTCTCTCTGCAGTTCTTGGGGATTTTTTTTTGAAGCAGTTTGCTTCTTGCTCAGGACTCCCAGTTTTGAATACCAGGTGGCGCTGTAACCTGATTGGTAAAGACTATCCCAACAGATCTCTCAGGTGGAAATGAAGATTATATTAAAGCAGCAAATTTGGATGTGTTTGGGATTCATTCCTCAGGACCTGTCAGGTTGGAATCTACAGAAATGGTCCAAAAGGAGAAGTTTATGAGGGATGTGCTGACACATTCTGCATTCAAAAATATCCTTTCCCCTAAAATAAAAAAGTAATAATAATAAACAAACAAAAAGACTCTTGAAATAATAGACTTTGAAAACAATAGACTTTAAAATGACAAGAATGGGGGCTCCTGGGTGGCACAGTCAGTTAAGCATCCAACTTCGGCTCAGATCATGATCTCATGGTTCATGAGTTCAAGTCCTGGATCAGGCTCTGCGCTGACAGCTCGGAGCCTGGAGCTTGCTTCAGATTCTGTGTCTCTCGTTCTCTCTGCCCCTCACCTGCTTGTGCTCTGTGTATCTCTCTCTCCAAAAAGAAACACTATTTTTTTTTTTACATTACAAGAATGATCAATTCGAAAAATATTCCTTCCAACTATCCTAAATTTATCTGTTTTTACTCAATGGGAAAACAGTGTGTTGCTGTTGTTGAACTTTTTAAAAAAAATTTAAAAATGTCTTTACTTATATTTTGAGAGTGAGAGAGACAGTGTGAGCAAGAGAGGCTCAGAGAAAGAGGGAGACACAGAATCCGAAGCAGGCTCCAGGCTCTGAGCTAGTTGTCAGCACAGATCCCGACGCGGGGCTAGAACCCACGAATCCTGAGATTATGAAGTGAGCTGAAGTCAGACGCTTAACTGGCTGAGCCACCCAGGCCCCCTGTTGTTGAACTTTTGACAGCTAGTACCTGCAAAAATCTCAGGTTTTTTGATTAGAAAAAAATCAGCTTTTCTAATTGATTATTTCTGAAAAAAAACTACAAATGTGAGTGATGGGTTAGAAAACAGTTTAAATTTGTGTCTAAGTGTACACAGAAACATTCAAAAGGCAATGTGAAAACCTGCAAATTATATGAAAATTCATTTTTTCCACAGCTTTTTCTTTTTTTAAATTTTAATTCAAGTGTAGTTAACATACAGTGTTATACTAGTTTCAGGTGTACAATACAGTGTTTCAAACTTCCATACATCACCCGGTGCTCATCACAACAAATGTGTTCTTTAATCCCCATCACCTATTTCACCCATTCTCCTAACCCCCTCCCCTCTGGTGACCATCAGTTTGCTTTCTGTAGTTAAGAGTCTGTTAACTTGGTTTGTCTCTCTCGCACACGCTTTCTTTTCTTTTCTTTTTTTTTTTTTGCCTTTATTCATTTCTTTTGTTTCTTAAATTCCCCAAAGAGTGAGATCATATGGTATTTGTCTTTCAGTGATTGGCTTATTTCGCTTAGCATTATACTACCTATATTCATTAATATTGTTGCAAATGGCAATATTTCATTGTTTTTTATGGCTGAATAATATTTCACTGAATAAAATTCCACACACACATTACGGCTTTATCCATTCATCTACTGATGGACACTTGGGCAACTTCCATAGTTTGGCTATTTATGTAAATAACGAGGCAATAAACATAGGGGTACATATATCCCTTAGCCACATGGGAATTAAACATGTGTATGGGCAATTTGTATGCCCATGTTGCCATTCTACAACAATGTAACCAAACATATACTGTTTCCCTGCAGTCACCAGTGGACATTTGTCAGAGCTCAAGGTACAAGGGAACTGAAATTCTGGAAGCAAATGATGTCAACCAAGAATAAACAAATCATTTTATTTATCAAATATTTTATTATTTTGTGTGCTTGTAAAGAACGTTTAGTTTTAAAAATTCTTTAAGAAATAAAAAGGGCATAAAGAATGAGAGATAAAAATACATTTTGTTACATTTATCTGCAGGAATTTTAAGTTGCTCACAAGCAAGTTATAAAAAGTTATAAACATTTGTGAAATAGGGGTGCCTGGGTGGTTCAGTCAGTTAAGTGTCCCACTCTTGATTTCAGCTTAGGTCATGATCTTAAGGTTCTTGTATTCGAGTCACATATCAGACTCTGTGTTGACATTGTGGAGCCTGCTTGGAATTCCCTCTCTCCCTCTCTGTGCCCTTCTCCTGCTCGCTTGCTTTCTCTACCTCTCAAAATTAAAAAAAAAAAAAAAACAATAACATTAAAATATTTTAAAAAGGGAACTTTTGTGAAATAATTTTTTTCTAAACAGTTGAAGTGTCACAGAATTTTCAGAATACATACTTTGTATTCAACAGTGGACATGAAGATGTATTTTTTTTCTAATATAAAATAGCTTATGCTCACCCTCACCAAAATGAAACTTGACCAAATCTTTTAAAAATATGAGTTTGAGAGTCTCTGTATCATTAGTTGCCCAAGGTTTTCCCACCACTCCAGTGCCACCCAAACACAGAAATATCTACTATAGGGACCTGCTGCTGTTTAGGTTTCCAGATGGACCTATCCATCCAGGAAGCCCACCCTGGGCCTCTTGCCATGGCAAGAATAGAGCTGATATGGTATGTCTTTAAAGCCACCGAAATATGTCAGAAATTTCCAATGTGCTCCCTCAGGATCACTGAGAGTTAGCTGGAGAATGTTCACTTATGGTTAGTAAGTTTCTTCTCGGAGTCTGTTTTGGAAATCCTGTTCTGGGACTTACAGAAGAGAGATAGGATAGGGAGAGAGAAGGAGGTCTCAGAAAATTCTTTCCTGTTTGCTTTGAAGGGGCTTCTGTTCTTATCTCTCCGCCCAAAGACTCTTGCTAAATCTCATGTCATTAAATCTAAAGGACTTGTGTCGCTGCCTCAGATACTTCACAATGCAGCAGCCCCTACCCATCCAGAAGCTTTATCCTCACCCTCACCCCAATACACTCCTAGTCTTCCAAACCTCTTCAGATAGGTTTTCTTCAGTTTCATTTCCCTGCATTTTTCATGGCTCTGATTAACAACAACAAGAACAACAAAATCTGAGCTGTATAAAGTCATATTCCCCGCTGAGCTCATCATTCATCTTTTGTCAAACCCCAGCTTTTTTTTTTTTTTCTTTTCTCACTGGTAAACCTTCTCCTGACTTCCCCTCAGAGCCCCACATCAGGGTCCCACTTAGTCCATGTGAAAACCCAAATTCAGTTGTATTCAGGCAGACATCTCAGGGGCATATTGAGGGTAATTAGCAGGTGTCACACTTTGTCTTTGATGATAAGAACAGAAAATCCATTAGCCACCATGAACTCAGGGGAGGGATAGGAGGTAGGCGGGGGAGAAAACACCAATACTCCACCTCTGGAGCCCCTTTTGCTCCCTCCCAACCAGAAGTGGCACAGGCGCAGAAGACATTTCTGCATTGCACCAAGGCAATTCCACAGGCTCCAGCAGGACCACTCCCTGTACAGAGGGCGGGGCTGAGTACCCTCTGCTCCCCTGGGCAACCTTTTCTTTTTTCTTTTGAAGTCTGACGTGAGCTTTATTGAAAGGATGGAGAGACTGTAGGAAAATGGCTTTCAAAGCCAGATTTCCTCGGACAGATGCAATTAGAACCTCCAGGATTATACCAGAGTTTGACACCCGTCTGCAGTCCCTTCCACCTTCATCCCTGTCCATGCCTTTCTAATTTGGGCGTCTTGTCAGGGAGGAATGGAGGTGCTCAGGTGCAGATATGGGATTTTTGTTTGTTTTGCTGTTGTTAAGTTAATTCAGCCTTCCAGAATCATTTCATCATCCATCTTTTTAGCACTCTAATGAAAGAGACAGCTGTTCTTCCTTTCCATGATTATCAGGGTGCAGGTTTTACCCTCTGTGACTACTGACCAAAGTATTCCATGCAGGGTGCATGGTCAGGGCACCAATTCGATGACGAGGGGTCTTTCTGTGATGGGGGAACATCAAAAACAGTTTATGGAAGGACAGTGACATGATGGGGGGGAGGGATATCAGAAATCACAGGAGTTTCTTAGATTCTGGTAATTTTGTTTATCTAGATCTGGGTGCTATATACACAGAGGTGTGTTCTCCTTGTGAAAAAATATTAAAGTTATACGACTGTGCATTTTTCATAGTTTTCTTAAAATAAAACCAAAAGCAAGTGAATAAGCAAAAACAAACCAAAGCAAGAAACAAACAAGCAAAATGCTATGAACTCAGGCAAATGGATGAGCCAGCAAACACACACACACACACACACACACACACGCACACACACACACGCATCTGCTGCAACACTCTCTACTACCCCTCCCCCAGATATCAGGAGGTTGCCTAGGCAAGGGTGCTGGTAGCATACTCAATGCTGCATCAAGAAAATACATGCTTGACAAAGATCCCTCCAAGCATAAATATCCCCCTTCCTTCTTTCTTTCAACTTGCCTACTACTGACCATACACCCTCCCCCTCCCTCCTCTTTGTCCTCAGATGCAGGACAGAACATTGTTTTTTTTTTTTTTCAAACATCCTCCGTTTAAAACATTCTGGTTTCTACCTGGCCAATTTATGCAGTACTATGTCTTATGGCATCGACTCCAGCTGGCAAGGCCTCTGGAGATCAAGAGCTTTGAATGATAAATGGAGCTGTCAGAACAAACCTCACACTTCTGTACCCAAAACCTTCATATTTAATGTCATGCTTATTTTTCAGGGTTCCTGAAGTAAATCATTAGGACTTTTCTTTATTACCATCACAGTTAACATCCTAGACATTCCAAAAATCATATCCTCACTCAGAGCTTATTTGGTCTCTGTTTATTGTCTTTGCTCTTAAGCGTGCATCACATTTTCCCTTTCCTTTAGATGTTGAATAATTGTGGATTGTGTCCTAGACATTTTGAATGATACATTATAAACAGTCTTGATTGTAATGTTTTCCTGAATAGTTCATCTACATATGCAATTTTTTAAAAATGTTTTATTTATTTCTAGGAGAGAGAGAGAGAGACAGCATGAGCAGGGGAGGGTCAGAGAGAGAGGGAGTCACAGACTGAAACAGGCTCCAGGCTCCAAGCTGGCAGTCAGCAGAGAGCCCGACGCGGGGCCCAAACCCACGAACCGTGAGATCATGACCTAAATGAAAGTCGGACGCTTAACCGACTAAGCCACCCAGGCGCCCCTACATATGCAATTTTTAAAACACGCTGTTAATTTGGTGGAACAATAGTGACAAACTCCATCTCCCTTGCTGCTGGTGGGAACTGGAGTCTCAGTTCAGGTCTTAGATGAATAGTTTAGAGTCTGAACTCTGTGCCTATTTCAAGGGTCATCCAGACAGTTATGCAGAGTGTGTAAACAGGATTTAGGCCTCCTCTCTCTGACTCTCCGTTTCCTGAGATCTGTCTTCATAATTTAGCTTGAATGACTGCCTTATACTCTATCCTCTGATTTTTCATACCAGTAAAACTGCTGTTTTGGTTTTCCTTTGGAATTTTAGCTTCCCTTCTTGGGAAGGGACTTGGAAATTCCTTTGGGCTAAAAACCATAAAACAATGGGAAACTCACCCACCACCATACCCCCATAACCAACTGTCAACCCCCCTCCAGTATCTGCCTGATTTTGATTGCTCTCCAGTGACTTCAAAGAGTTGTTTTTAACATTTTGTTCTTTTTTTTTGGGGGGTGGTTAAGGCATGACTGGGTGGCTCCATTGGTTGAGTGTCCAATTCTTTTTTTTTTTTTAATATTTTTATTTATTTCTGGGAGAGAGAGACAGCGTGCGCAGGGGAGGGTCAGAGAGAGAGAGGGAGACACAGACTCTGAAATAGGCTCCAGGCTCTGAGCTGGCAGTCAGCACAGATCCTGACGCGGGGCTCAAACCCACGAACCACGAGATCATGACCTAAGTGAAAGCCGGACGCTTAACAGACTAAGCCACCCAGGCGCCCCTCCAATTCTTTTTTTTAATTTTTTTTTTTACAAATAGTTTATTGTCAACTTGGTTTCCATATAACACCCAGTGCTCATCCCAACAAGTGCCCTCCTCCATGCACATCTCCCCCCTCCACCTCCACACCTATCAGTCCTCAGTTTGTTCTCAGTATTCAAGAGTCTTTCATGGTTTATTCTATTTCTATTTAAAATTATTTATATTATAAATTTTAAAGAATATATTTTAGAGACACCTGGGTGGGTCAGTTGATTAAGCATTGGATTCTTGATTTCGGCTCAGGTCATGATCTAACGGTTCATGACTTCAAGCTCTGTATCAGGCTCTGCACTGACAGTGCAGATCCTGCTTGGGATTCTCCCTCTCTCTCTGCTTCTCCCAAGCTGTGCTCTCTCTCTCTCTCTCTCAAAATAATAAATAAACTTAAAATATATATATATTTTAAAGTATTTTAATATACAATGCAATATTAGAATAATATTTTATTACTAAAATATTAATATTTGCATTAGTGTGTTAATACACAATTCATATTAAATAATTTAAAACATATAGATGTCTATATTTAAATACTCAAAACCAAATACATTTATTTAACTTTTTTTGTTATCTACAGGAGGTTTCTTCCAAAAAAAGGTATTTGGCCATGGCCTGAAGCATAACCTCGAATTTGTTTTCTTGAAACACACTAGGAGAAGCATATGGACTGGTCCAAAGCTTTAGACAGAGTTCAATGTATTCAGGAAAGAGAGAAGAGGAACATTTCTGTGAATACATGTCATGGACTCCCACTATTTAAAGGTACCAGAATATTACATTTCAGATGCCATGAGTTTTGGTGTGATGTATGGGGAGAAGGAAGAGAAAAGATACCTACCCATGCATCCATGTAAAAGGACATAGGAGAAACGAATAACCTGGAGAGAGCTAGGAAAAAGGTATGGGCTTAAAAGACAATGCTCCTACACAGAGAGGCGCTTGCTCACCTCTTTACTCATACTTTCTCTTTCACCCCTGTGGCCTGAGAAATAAAACCTCAGTTCACATGACTGCCCACCCTTGTGATGAACATAAAATATTGTTCTTTGCATTAATAAACAAACTGATACAGCATATCTCTAAACTATATTCCTAGATTTAGGCAGAACACTCTTCAGGGAGCTGAGGACCTGGAATGAGGAAAGCAACAGACAGGAATCACAGTTTTTGTTCTTGTTTTTGTTTTATCCCTTAGAGATTGCTGTTCTTTCCATTTATCATTCATAAAGCATCTACACTCTGCAGGCGCTGACCTAATTCCTTAGGCAAATGCAGCATCAATTCTATTCAAGGCTTAAATCATGGAAAACATTTTTTTTTCATTTTATTGAGTAAGAATTTTGTTTCATAGTACTTTGTGTTATTTCTTTGTCTCATTCCCCTTTTCATTAAACACCTTTCATCATAATGTGCAATGTATTTTCCATTCAACTGTCACATTCCTTAAGGATGTCATCCAGCATGGGTGCTCTCTATGTCCAATTCACATGTAACGACAGGTAAGAGGGCAGGAGATTGACATGAATCCATGCTCATATTTGATCAAGGAGAGATTAGACAGGTAGAGGCTGAGGATCACTGAGCCAAGTGGGTTCTATGTAATGAGGAGACAGTAGTGGTCCCATAGTGGTTACCATGAAAGTCCTAGAATAACTGGTCTTTTGTGTAGACTCCAGAAACATCCCGGGACATAAAAGGTCCCCTGAAGCCTGATATCACTTTAAAGCCATATTGTAATGATTTCCCCCAAATCAAACATCAAATCTAATTTCTTATAACAAATCGTGAATTAAGATTTGAGGATCAGAGTATATTGGTATTAATCAATAGTATCTAGGTCTAGAATTACAAACTGAAATATAGCTTGGAGAGCACATTTCAAAGAAATGAAATTATATTTTCCTGCCACCAAAATCATCCTAAAAGTCATGTGAATCTCCAGGTTCAACACCTTCTATCATGAATTAATCACTCAATATCTACTTCAGGATCCCCCAATATCGATGTCCAACCCTAACAGCTCAGAGTTTCATGTAGCCAGAGCTGCTGGTTGTCAAGAAAGACAGTTTCCATAGAATCCTAACTCAGTCCCTATATCCTAATTCAGTCCCTACAGTGTCAGAACATAAACTAGCTGAAAAGCAGCTGACTGGGAGCACTGCTCACATTTCTCAGATCTGGGCAAAGCTTCTTAAGATACATCTGCTTTCTTAATTCCATCTTTATGAAGCCATTACTCACCTCCAAGATTACTACTTGCCAAATTCCAGGCTCTTTATTCTCCACTCATTAAGCCACAAAAATACTGAAGTTAATTTTAGGAAAAGGAAAGTCTGCACCTCAATAAAATAACAGTACCCAATAACCCAATAAAATAACAATAGTACTTATTTAAATCTGTATAGAAAATTAGTGTGCAAAGTGGGCCACATAAATGAAACAATAATAAATCTAAGCTTGTGATTGTATGTATGTATGTATGTATGTATGTATGTATGTATTTATTTATTGAATTTAATTTATTTTTTTGAAAGAGAGTGAATGGGGGAGGGGTAGAAGTAGAGAGAAAGTGTGTGAGCAAGAGGAGAGAGAGACAGAGACAGAGAATTTCAAGCAGGCTCTATCTGGCAGTGCAGAGCCCTATGTGGTGCTCAGTCATGATCATGACCTGAGCCAGAATCAAGAGTCATATGCTTAATGAATTGAGCCATCCAGGTGCCCCTAAGCTTGTATTTTAGATTAGAAAAATACAAATCAGTATAATCAATTTGGATGTAAGAATAGGCAGGAAGGATGAACCAGTAGTGGAACTCCTCTGTACCTCTCATTAATTTCTCTCTTAACTGCTCAATGTAGTTTCTATTAGTGGAGAAATACATATTCTAAGGAGGTGCCCATACTTTTCTGTAAAATGCACTTGATCCTGGAAGATCCTTCCCAATGTTCTCATTTTGCCCCCCTCCCTATGTACGTGATACAAACTTTATTCCCAAGAGCAAAGCTCCTACTTGTAGGCCTGTGTAACATATTTTTACTGAAAGGTCTAATATGCAAAATTCTATACATTTTATGGTCTATTGTATTCTTGTACCCAGCACTGTCAGCATTCCGTAGTTGAATTAAGTTTCAACTCTCCAAATGATTCCATCAAGATATATGTTTATCCTTAGAATGACAGCTAGCTGTATGGTAACTTTAAACCATACAATCTTCCAATTTTGACTTTTTTTCTCAAAACTGTTGTGGCTAATGTAGGTCCTTTGCATTTCAAAACAAATGCTAAAATCAGATTTTATTATCTGCAAAAAGCCGGCTGTTCATTTGTTTTGTTTCTTAAATCTCACATATTAGTGAAATTATTTGTCTTTATTTTATTTCACTTAGCATAATACTCTCTCTAGATACATATTATTGCAAATGGCAAGATTTTATTCTTTTATGAAAAAAGAATATGTCTAAGTAATATTCTATAATAGATAGATGATAGATATGGATATGTACATACATATACACATAGGTATGCATACCTATCACATCTTTATCCATTCATTAGTCAATGGACATTTGGGCTGTTTCCATAATTTGGCTAATTGTAGATAATCCTGCTATAAAAATCAAGGTGCATATATCCCTTTGAATTAGTATTTTTGTATTCTTTGGGCAAATACCTAGTAGTGAAATTGCGGGATTGTAGGGTAGTTCTATTTTTAACATTTGCAGGACCCTCCATACTGTTTTCCAGAGTGGCTGCACCAGTTTGCATTCCAAGCAATAATGTAAGAGGATTCTCCTTTCCTTATATCCTCACCAACACCTGTTATTTCTTGTGTTGTTGATTTTATCCATTCTGACATATGTGAGGTAATATCTCATAGGAGCAAAGGGGGGAAAAAGGAGAGTGAAAGGCAAATCAAGAAATAGACTCTTAACTGTAATGAACAAACTGATAGTTACCAGTTTGGAGGGGGTGGGATATGGGTTAAATAGGTTATGGGGATAAAGGAGTGCACTTGTGATGAGTAATGGGAGATATATGGAAGTGTTGAATCACTATATTGTATACCTGAAACTAATATCACACTGTATGTTAACTAAACGGAATTTAAATAAAAACTTAGGAAAAGCCTGCTGTTATTTTGATTTGGTTTGTGTTTTATCTAAATATCCTCTTGAAGAGAACTTTATGTTTTAACAATATTCACTTTCTGTTCATGAATATGTTATATTTTCCATTTATGTAGATTATTTAAATTATCATGTTAAAGTTTTATAGTTTTCACCAAAAGAGTCTTGCAAATATTTTGTTAAAATATATCCTTATTTAATTTTTTGCTATTATAAATGATATTGTTTCTAAGTCTTACTTTCAAAGTATTTCTGGTAATAAATGAAAGATATAATTAATTTTTCTATTTTGCACTTTTGCCCAACACCTTGTTAACATCACTGCTTAATTCTTGTGGATATTTGTAGATTCCTTAGGATTTTATATATATACTATCATATCTGTGAACAAAGAGTTATTAACAGCATTTATAATACATTTAAACATTTTTATCTGCTAATCGCATCATTTCTTAGTTTGTTTTAACTGATATACTTTTAGTCTAATTATGTGTCACATTTTTTTGCTACTTAGCATATTTAATGATTTTCAGTGTTTCGGTGTTGATTATCTGGATTCTATTGGGTTTTGTTCTGATAGGCAACTAAGTAATTTGTAAATCATCTCAATCATTTTGAAGCTTGTTGTAAGGCATTTTCAGGGCAAGTCTTGCGTTACTTACACTGTAGAGGGAGTTTGATCCTATTTATAATAAGTGGTCCTTTTGAGGGGCGCCTGGGTAGCTTAGTCGGTTAACCGTCCGACTTTCGCTTGGGTCATGATCTCGCGGTTAGTGGGTTTGAGCCCCACATAGGGCTCTGTACTGACTGCCAGCTCAGAGCCTGGAGCCTATTTCAGAGTCTGTGTCTCCCTCTCTCTCTGACCCTCTCCTCTCACGCTCTCTCTCTCTCTCTCTCCTAGAGATGAATAAAAATATTAAAAAGAAATAAGTGGTCCTTTTCGGGTTGCGACTGAATGTGTTTTCATTAAGTAAAGTCATTCCAATCTGCCTGGTCTGCAATGGAATGTTCTTTAGCTCTTCATGATGTTTAGAATTTATTTAGGTTGCAAAAGGTTGTTCTTTGCCCACATATTCATGGATTAACAACAGACTTAATGGGACAATTATGCAGATTTCTGGAGATTTTTTTCTGCATATTTTCTTTCTTTTATTACTATAGCTAATAAATCCCAGCCATCCCACCTCTATGAGTGCTGACCTCTGTCTCCTCTAATCTGAGTGACTGAACACTAAATAATATATACATATATAATATGCAATCAATATATACATATAAAATGAATATATAACATATATTTAGGGTTCATGTGTGTGTGTGTGTGTGTGTGTGTGTGTGTGTGTGTGTGTGTGTGTATTCCAGAAAAAAACAGTCCTTTAGAAACAAGTACTTTCAGGCTCCTGTGTGTGTGGTCTTTGCAGTGTATAATAGGACAAATATATGTGAGACAAATGTGGCAACTGGTGATATAGAGGAGCTGGTATAAAAATAATATATCTTACCATACAGTGATCTCAGAAGAGGATAAAATTTGGGTAAAGTTCCTGGACAAAACCAAAGGAAATGTCTTCCTAGGGGTGGGGGTGCTCCTTGTTCTATTCACTACCACTTTTTTTCTTTCCTGGCTTATATAAAACTTTATATAAGAGTGAGATATTTCACTGGGCTCTATGACCTTGTGGACAGTCTTTATGTCATTAGTTTGAGTTTTTCCTTTCTACAGTTTTATACAAGTGGAATCACGGTATGTTACCTTCTATTCTATCCTCTTTTTCTGAGTATGTCCTTAATAGTCGTCTGTGCTGTGGCATATGTCAGTAACATTTTGTTTTTTTGTGGACCATTATTGTTTAAAAAAAAAGATCACCATGTGTTTATCTATTTATCTTTTTTTTGTTTTTGTTTTTTTACTGTCTTATTTATTTCATTTTTTAATAATTTACTGTCAAGTTGGTTTCCATATAACACCCAGTGCTCATCCCCACAAGTGTCCTCCTCCATGTCCATCACCCCCCTTCCCCACCCCCCACTCCCATCAGCCCTCAGTTTGTTCTCAGAATTCAAGAGTCTCTCATGGTTTGCCTTCCTCCCTTTCCCCCCTTAGTTCCCCCCTTCTTCTCCCCCACCGTCCTCCATTAAGTTCCTCCTAATCCTCCTATACGTGCAAACATATGGTAGCTGTCCTTCTCTGCCTGACTTATTTCGCTCAGCATAACACCCTCAAGTTCCAGCCATGTTGCCATGGCCACACATGGTCAGATTTCATTTTTTCTCATTGCCATGTAGTATGCCATTATATAGATAAACCACATCTCCTTGATCCATTCGTCAGTTGATGGACACTTAAGTTCTTTCCATGTTTTGGCTATTGTTGAAAGTACAGCTATAAACTTTGGGGCACATGTGCCCGTATGCACCAGCACTCCTGTATCCCTTGGGTAAACTCCTAGCAGTGCTACTTCTGGGTCATAGGGGAGTTCTATTGTTAAGTTTTTGAGAAACCTCCATGCTGTTTTCCAGAGGGGCTGCACCAAAGTGTTTTTTTCAAGCTGCTGGCTCAGGAAGCATGTGGTTCACCTCAGTGAGGACAGCTGAGTAACCCTATATTTTGTCACCACCAAAGATAGATGATAATCTTTCTAGGCTCAAATATCAGTTTCTATATTGCTTACTACCAACTGCTCATTAATATCACATGTTTTAATTTTAATGTTATTGTAGTATGCTGATTCTTTGATTGCTACATTAGGTTGGGCCATAATATATTGTGTTAACAAACAATCCAAAGAATCTATGTCTTAACACAACATAAGTTTGTTACTTACTCATGCTACACATACCGCATATATGAGGAAGTGCTTCTCCTACACATAGTCTTCAGGACCCCAGGCTACTAGTACGATGAACTTTATGTAGCTTTTTTGTTGTTGCTATTGTAGGCTCTTATTTAATTCATTGTCAATATGGAGTCTCACATGTAAAGATTTTATTTCCCTAACTCATTTCATTCTCCTTGAAATTATGGTTAACAAATAAACTATATTTTTTAAATCCAAGTTACTCCAAAAATTATTTCAAGCCATGGGAAATGGTAAGCAGTAAAAATAAATGGACATGTATTTTCGAGCCATCATTTGTAGAAATTACAAGAGTTACAAAAAACAAAGGTTACAGAAAGAAGTCAATGAATTCAGCTTTCATGTCAACAGAAAGGGAGTTGTGTCAACAAAGTGAAGACAAGTGGGCATGATCACAAAAGTCACATGGAAACAGACTAATAAATACAGAGAACAAACTGGTGATTTCAGAGGAGTAGGTAAGTAGGAAAATGGGTGAAATAAGTAAATGGATGACATAGAGGTACTATGGTGAGGAAGCAGGGTGGAGACCCAGCAGCAGGCAGCATGGTCTGAGGATACCCAGTATCACCTGGGAGGAAGCAGTTCCCCTGCTTGGACTGCATTTGGGAGGTGACATGGCCTCTCGGGGGGCAAAAGACCTAGTGGGTACCATTGAGCTGCCCCATTCACTAACATAGGCATGGAGATGCTGCTTGAGGGCATTGAAACTTGGTACAGGCTTTCTTCTGTGCTTTACCCATAAACTCTAATCATTGTGCAGTCATGCAACCAATTTCTGGGACAAACCAACATGGGCCAAAGCAAAACGGGATCCAGAGGATCAGTGTGAGTCCATGCTGCAGGGATCTCTAAAGTTTGGAGTTTTGAAACCCAGCCATGTAACTGAGATAAAATACAGCAGTGCTGTGCCAACTGACAGGCAGACGGCTCAGTCACAGTCAGGTAGAAGGTGGAAATATGGCAGAAATCAGGGATGAAGAAAGGGTGACTGCTCTTTTATGAAGGCTTTCTGAAGAGTGGCAGGTAGGAGCTCCCTGCTCCAGGAACAAGGGAGCCAGACTATGTCATTTTCACCCTGTCCATTAGTACTGACCTACTTCAGTGGGCAAAACAGTGCTACCAAGTGTAAATGAGAGCTGCTTTCACCAAGCCCTGCCCCCTGTGCTCTGCAGGTGTATCTCTACTAGGGTAAGTCTGCCTGAGAATCAACACAGCTGGCATCCACCCCAGAAGACCAGCACAAAGTCCTTAAAGGCACCAAGTCTATTGATCATGGAGTGCTATAAAGCTTCAGCTCTAGGGAAATAAAATCTAGCTTCTTTTTTCCCCTCCCATATGGGATACAGAAAAAGCTATTTTTAAATTATTTTTATATTATATTGTATTTATTATCTATATTCATATATATGCATTGTATATTTGAATCTGCCTTCTTTTAACAACCAGACAAAAACACATGAAGGATATAGTTCCTTTCTTTATTGTTTATTTGACCTTGACAAAATGACAAGACAAGGGAGTTCCCCAAAAGAAAGAACAGGAAAAAGTAATGGCCAGGAATTTAATCTATATAGATATAAGTAAGATGTCTAATTAGAATTTAAAACAACATTTATAAGGATACTAGCTGGGTTTGAAAAAAAGAGTAGAAGACATTAGAGAATCCCTTACTGTTGAGATAAAAGAACTAAAAAGTAGTCAAGCCAAAATTAAAAATGCTATAACCAAGAAGCAAGACTGAAAGAATATCATGACAATTAGGATGGACGACTCAAAGGAATGAAGCAGTGATATAGGAGGTAACACTATGGAAGATAATGAAGATAAAAATAAGAGGAAAGAAAGGGTATTAGATTACAAACATAAGCTTAGAAAACTCAGCAAACCCTTAAACATAACATTTGTATCAAAGGATTCCCAGAGATGAAGAGAAAAAGGGGCAGAAGGATTCTTTGAACAAATTATAACTGAAAAATTGCCTAATCTGGGGAAAGAAATAAACATTGAAATACAAGAAGCACAGGGACGCTTGGGTGGCTCAGTTGGTTGAGCTTCCAACATTAACTCAGGTCATGATTTCATAGTTCATGGGTTCAAGTATCAAGTCAGGCTTTGAACTCATAGCACGGAGCCTGCTTTGGATTCTCTCTCTGTCGCCCTCTCTCTCTCTCTCTGTCAGTCCTCTGTTTGGTTGCGCTCTCTCTCTGTCTCTCTCTTCTTCTCTCTCAAAAATGAAATAAAACATTTAAAAACCCAGAAACCCCATTAAATTCAATAAAAGGTGGCTATCATCAAGAGAGACTAATTCACAAAATATACAGACTAGGAAGAATCTTGAAAGCAGCAAAGGAAGAAAGGCCCTTAACTACAAAGGAAGTCAGATAAGGTTAACAGCAGATCTGTAGATATAAACTTGACAGGCCAGAAAGGAATGGCATTATATATTGTGTTGAATGGGAAAAACATCCAGCCAAGAATACTTTACCAGCAAGGCTGTCATTCAGAATAGAAGAAGAGATTAAGAGTTTCCCAGAAAAAAACAAAACAAAATGTTTGTGACCGATAAACTAGCCATGCAAGTAATATTAAAGAGGACTCTTTGAGTGAGAGAGAAAGGACCAAAGCAATAAATACGAAAAAAGAACAGAAAATATCACCGGAAACACCAACTTTACAGGTAACACAAATGCACTCAATTCCTACCTTTAAATAATCACCACGACTGTAAATGGATTAACTGCTCCAAACAAAAGACATATGTCAGATCAAAACACATATGTCAGAATGTAATAAAAAATACAAGACTCATCTATATGTTTCCTACAAAAGAATCATTTTAGACTTAAATATACCAGCACATTAAAAGTGAAAGGAAGGAGAACCATCATGCTAATGGACATCAAAAGAAAGCCAAAGTAGTCATACCTATATCAGAGAAAATAGATTTTAAAATGAAATCTGTAACAAGAGATAAAGAAGGACATTAAATAATAATTAGGGAGTCTATTAAGAAGCTATAGCTGTGGTAAATATATTCCCCACAAGCTGGAAGCACCCAGATATATTCACCAATTAAAAACAAACATGCTTCTGGAAGTCAAAAGAAAGCTGGAGTAGCCATACTCATATCAGACAAACTGGACTTTAAAGCAAAGGCAGTAACAAGGGACAAAGAAGGGCACTATATAATAATGAAGGGCCTATTCATCAGGAAGAGAAAATAATTATAAATGTCTACTCACCGAATATGGAAGCACCCAAATACATAAAACAATTAATCACAACCAGAAACAATCTTAAAAATAAGAATGTGCTAATAGCAGGGACTTTATTTTTTTTAATATTTTTATTTATTTCTAAGAGAGAGAGAGAGAGACAGCGTGAGCAGGGGAGGGTCAGAGAGAAAGGGAGATGCAGACTCTGAAATAGGCTCCAGGCTCTGAGCTGGCAGTCAGCACAGAGCCCGACGTGGGGCTCGAACCCACGAACCGCGAGATCATGACCTAAGCGAAAGTCTGACGCTTAACCGACTAAGCCACCCAGCCTCCCCTAGCAAGGACTTTAATACTCCACTTACAGCAATGGATAGATCACCTAGACAGAAAATCACTAAAGAAACAATGAACTTGAATGACACATTGGACCAGATGGATTTGACAAGTATACTTAGAACTTTACATCCTGAGGCTATGGAATACACGTTCTTCTCAATTGCGCATGCAACATTCTCCAAATGATCACAGACTAGGACATAAAGCAGCTCTCAAAAAATATAAAAGAATCGATATCATGCCATACACACTTTTAGATCACAATGCTAAGAAACTTGAAATCAATCACAGGAGAATGGCTGGAAAACCTCCAAAAACATGGAGATTAAAGAACACCCTACTAAAGAATTAATGGGCCAATCAGGCAATTAGAGAAGAAATTTAAAAATATACGGAAACAAATGAAAATGAAATTACAACTATCAAAACTCTTTGGGATGTGGCAAAGGCAGTCCTAAGAGGAAAGTACATTGCACTACAGGCCTATTTCAATAAACTACATAAAGCACAAATACAAAATCTAACAGAGCACCTAAAGGAAATAGAAAGAGAGAAGCAAGAGCGCCCCAAACCCAGCAGAAGAAGAGAAATAATAAATATCAGGGCAGAAATAAACAATATAGAAACCAAAGAAACAGTTGAACACACCAATGAAACCAAGAGTTGGCTTTTTTAAAAAATAAACAAAACTGACAAAACTCTAGCCAGGCTTCTCAAAAAGAAAAGAGAGAGCACCAAATAGACAAAATCATGAATGAAAATGGATTTCTTACAACCAATCCCTCAGAAACACAAGCAATCATCAGGGAATACTATGAAAAAATAAGTGCTAATAAACTGGACAACTTAGAAGAAATGGAAAATTTTCTTAACACACACACCCTACCAGAATTCACACGGGAAGAGATAGAAAACCTGAACAGACCCATAACTAGTGAGGAAACTGAATCAGTTATCAAAAGTCTCCCAACAAATAAGAACTGTGGGCCAGATGGCTTCCCTGGGGAATTCTACCAGACATTTAAACCTGAGTTAATAATCATTCTCCTAAAGCTATTTCAAAAAACAGATATTGAACGAGAACTTCCAGACTCATTCTAAGAAACCAGCATCAATGTAATTCCCAAGCCTGACAGAGACCAGCAAAAAAGAAAACTACAGGGCAATATCCATGATGAATACAGATGCAAAAATCCTCAACAAGATACTTGCAAATCGAATTCAACAGCACATAAAAAGAATTATTCACCATGATCAAGTGGGATTCATTCCTGGGTTACAGGGCTGGTTCATTATTCGCAAATCAATCAATATGATACATCACATTAACAAAAGAAAAGACAAAAATCATATGACCCTGTTGATAGACGCAGAAAAAGTATGTGACAAAATACAGCATCCCTTCTTAATAAAAACCCTCAAGAAAGTCAGGTTAGAAGGAACTTATTTAAACATCATAAAAGCCATCTGTGAGAAACCCTCAGCTAACATCATCCTCAACAGGGAAAAACTGAAAGCTTTCCCCCTGAGATCAGGAACACGCCAGGGATGTCCACTCTCACCACTATTGTTTAGCATAGTGCTGGAAGTCCTAACGTCAGCAATAAGACAACAAAAGGAAATAAAAGGCATCAGAATCGGCAAAGAAGTCAAACTTTCACTTTTCACAGACGACATGATACTCCACATTGAAAACCCGACAGACTCCACCAGAAGCCTACTAGAACTGATCCAAGAAATCAGTAAAGTTGCAGGGTACAAAATCAACGTACAGAAATTGGTTGCGTTTTTTTACACCAATAATGAAGCAACTGAAAGAGAAATTCTAGAAACAGATACTATTCACCATCACACAAAACACCATAAAATACCTAGAAATAATCCTAGGAATATACCCAAAGATATAGGAGATCTATATGATGAAAACTATAGAAAGCTTATGAAGGAAATTGAAGAAGACACAAAGAAATGGGCAAACATTCCATGCTCATGGGGCGGAAGAATAAATATTTTTAAAATGTCATTATTACCCAAAGCATTCTACACATCCAATGCCATCCCAATAAAAATTGCACCAACATTCTTCTCAAAGCTAGAACAAACTATTCTAAAATATGTATGGAACCACAAAAGACCCCAAATAGCTAAAGTAATGAAGAAGAAATCCAAAACAGGATGCATCACGATCCCAGACTATAGTCTCTACTATGAAGCTGTAATTATCAAGACAGTACGGTATTGACACAAAAACAGACACATAGACCAATGGAACAGAATAGAGAACTCAGAATTGAACCCACAAATGTATGGTCAGTTAATCTTTGACAAAGCAGGAAATTGTATCCAATGGAAAAAAAGACAGCCTATTTAACACATAGTGCTGGGAGAACTGGATGGCAACATGCAGATGAAACTGGATCACTTTCTCACACCATACACAAAAATAAACACAAAATGGATAAAGGGCCTGAACGTGAGACAGGAAACGATCAAAACGCTATAGGAGAAAGCAGAAAACAACCTCCTTGACCTCAACTGCAACAATTTCTTACCTGACACATCCCCAAAGGCAAGGGAATCAAGAGCAATAATGGACTATTGGGACTTCATCAAGATAAAAAGCTGCACGAGGGGCGCCTGGGTGGCTTAGTCGGTTAAGCGTCCGACTTTCGCTTAGGTCATGATCTCGCGGTTCGTGGGTTCGAGCCCTGCGTCGGGCTCTGTGCTGACTGCCAGCTCAGAGCCTGGAGCCTGTTTCAGTCTGTGACTCCCTCTGTCTCTGACTCTCCCCTGCTCTCTCTCTCACTCTCTCCTAGAAATAAATAAAAATAAAATTTAAAAAAAAAAGCTTCTGCACCGGAAGGGAAACAATCAATAAAACTAATAGACAACCGAGGGAATGGGAAAAGATAGTTGCAAATGACATATCAGATAAAGGGCTAGTATCCAAAATCTATAAGGAACTCATCAACCTCCACACCAGAAAAACAAACAATCCGGTGAAGAAATGGGCAGAAGACATGAACAGACACTTCTCCAAAGAGGACATCCAGATGGCCAACAGACACATGAAACGATGCTCAGCGTCTCTCCTCATCAGGGAAATACACATCAAAATCACACTGCGATACCACCTTACTCTGCTCAGAGTGGCTAAAATGAACAAATCAGGAGACTTCAGATGCTGGCGAGGATGTGGAGAAACGGGCATCCTCCTACACTGTTGGTGGGAATGTAACTGGTGCAGCCCCTCTAGAAAACAGTGTGAAGGTTCCTCAAAAAATTAACAGTAGAACTCACCTATGACCCAACAATAGCACTGCTAGGAATTTATCCAAGGGATACAGAAGTGCTAATGCATAGGATCACATGTACTTCAATGTTCATAGCAGCACTCTCAACAATAGCCAAATCATGGAAAAACCCTACGTCTCCATGAACTGATGAATGGATCAAGAGGATGCGGTTTATCTACACAATGGAAAACTACATGGCAATGAGAAAGAATGAAATCTGGCCTTTGGAGCAAAGTGGTTGGAACTTGAGGGTGTTATGCTGAGCTAAATATGTCAGACAAAGGCCATATGCTTCCACATACAGGAGGATTAGGAGGAATTCAACGGAGGATCATGGAGGAGGAAAAAGGGCAACATAGTGGAGGAGAGGAAGGGAAGCAAACCATGAGAGACTCTTGAATACTGAGAAGAAATTGAGAGTTGATGGGGGGAGAGGGAAAGGTGAGTGATGGGCCTGGGGGAGGGCACTTGTTGGGATGAGCACTGGATGTTATATGGAATCCAGCTGACAATAAGCTATGAAAGCAAAACAAACAAACATAAAGGAACCCACTGATAATAATACAATAATAAATAGATAACACATTTAAAAAAAGTTAAACTCCAAGCCAGACCTATCAAATACAAAAGAGAAGAGACCCAAATAAATACAATGAAAAATGAAAGGGATCACAACCAACACCATAGAAATACAAACAATAAGAGAATATTATGACCAATTATATGCCAACAAACTGGGCAGTCTGGAAGAAATGACAAGTTTCTAGAAACTTGTATGAACTACCAAAACTGAAATACAAAGAACTAGATAATTTAAATGGATATATAAACAGCAAAAAATAGAATCAGAAATAAAAATTAAAAAGTCTTCCAACAAACAAAAGTCCAGGGCCACATGGCTACACAGGGTAATTATACCAAATATTTATTTTTTTATGTAGGCTTCATATCCAGCATATAGCCCAATGCAGAGTTCAAACTCACAACACTGAGATCAAGACCTTAGCTGAGATCAATAGTCAGATGCTTAACTGACTGAGCCACCCAGACACCCCTTGCCAGACATTTAAAGAAGAGTTCATAGCTATACTTCTCAAATTGTACAAAAAAATAGAAAAGGAAGGAAAACTCCCAAACTCCTTCTACAAGGCCAGCAATACCCTGATTCCAAAACCAGACAAAGACTCCAGTAAAAATGACAATTACAGACCAATATTCCTGCTGAATATGGTAGCAAAAAATCACAATAAGATACCAGCAAATAAAATCCAACAGGACATTAAAAGTATTATTCACCATGATCAAGTGAGATTTATTCCTGGGCTACAGAGTTGGTCCAATATTTAAAATCAATCAACATGATATACTACATTAATAAAAGGAAGGATAAGTACCATATGATCCTCTCAACAGGTATAGAAAAAGCATTTGACAAAATACAACATCCTACATTCAAGAAAGTAGGGATAGAGGGAACAGACTTTAACATCGAAAGGCTATGTACAAAAGTCCCATAGCTTATATCATCCTCAATTAGGAAAAGTTGAGATTTTCCACCATGATCAGGAACAAGTCAGAAATATCCACTCTCAGCATTACTATTTAATATAGTACCAAGTCTTAGCCTCAACAATGACACAACAAAAAGAGGCATCCAAAGCATTCAAAGCAGCAAGGAAGAACTCAAACTTTAACTATTTGCAAAGAAAATGATACCGTTTGTAGAAAACCTGAAAGACTCCACCAAAAAAATCTCTAGAACTAACACATGAATTCAGTAAAGTCCCAGGATATAAAATCAACGTACCTAAATCCACTGCATTTCTCTACACCAATAATGGAGCAGGAGAAAAAGAAATCAAGGAATTGACTCCACCACACTAAAAAGAACTGCACCCCAAACAGTAAATTACCTAAAAATAAACCTAACTGAAGAGGTAAAATATATGTACTCGGAAAACTACAAACGACTTTGGAAAGAAATTGAAAACACAAAGGAATGTCGAAAGTATTCTATGCTCATGGTTAGGAAGAATAAATATTGTTAAAATGTCTATATTACCCAAAGCAATCTACAAATATATTGCAGTCCCTATCAAATTACCACAAGCACTTTTCAGAGACCTAGAACAAACAATCATAAAGTGTGTATGGAACTACAGAAGACCCTGAATAGTCAAAGCAATCCTGAAAAAGAAAAGAAAAGCTGGAGGTATCACAATTCAGAATTTCAAGCTATTAGAAGATTTAGTCATCAAGACAGTATGGTACTTGCACAAAAAAAGACACATAGATCAGTGGAACAGAGTAAAAAACCCAGAAATGGGCCCACAAATGAATGGCCAACTAAGTTTTGGCGGATGATGGATACATATATATACATATATGCATATATATGCATTTGTTATGCAAATATACAGAAACATTTGGTACAGAACAAAGGTACACAAATAAAGAATGTTGTAGGTTAATCAATTGACTTGATATCCTTGATGAAAGAACCAATGAATTTGAAGACAGGTCAATAGAAAGTTCTCAACTGAAATGAAATAAAAATAAAACTTTAAAAATTAAGGATAACAGGGCACCCAAGAATGATAAATGTATATAATACAGAATAGCAGAAGGAAAAGAAAGAAGGAATTGACCAGAATAAATATTTGAGGTAATGATTGCCAAGAATGTCCAAAATTATTGATAAATGCCAAACCAACATCCAGGAAGCAAAGACAACACTAAACGATATAAATAGCAAAACAATAGAAAAAAAATCTATGCTTATTATTTTCAAGCTAGATAAAACCAGATAGAGGTCGTTTAGTGTTTGCCAGAGAAAACAAAGCCTTACCTATAGAGAAATAAGGATAATATTTATAGTGGGCCTTAGTCACAAGAAATTCAAGCCAGAAATGGGTGAAGTAAACTTTTTAAAGTGTTAAGGGGAAAAAACCCTAGAATTCTCTATATAGCCAACTAATCCATCAAAAATGAAGTAGAAAAGAAGCATTCTGGAATTACTGACTAAGGACCTCTGAAAATCTATTACTTCATAATAGCAATGAGAAATGTGGTAAAACTTATCAAAATAAACCTTTGCAGAATTCTGGAAATTTACCAAATACTTGAAAAAATGGCAGCAGCAATTATTTTTAAAATATGAATTTTAAAAATGAGTTAACAGTAAATTTGTGTTTTTCCAACCTGTCCTATTTCCATTCCTCTCTCCTGAACCCCTCAGTAGCCTTGAAATCTAGTAGCTCTGCAGCAAGTTTAGCAGTGAAAACCAGCATCCTGGAAGCCACTGGAGGGTTAGAATAAGTGTTGAATGTTACTCAACATTACACCCTTAGATAATTTTCACTATTTTATCAGACAGCCCCCTGGAAAATACCCATCCACAGAGATTGCCTTTATATGATGTGACTAACCACTAGAGAGAATAGCCTATTCCAAGGGGTTTTGTAAAAAACAAAACAAAACAAAACAAAAAACCAATAGTGTTTGTTTAACATTGCAAGTACCTGAGGTAGCAACACCCATTGGAACAACAAAGGTATCACAAAAATTAAAAAAAAAATAAATCTTGGAAATGCGATAGGATAATTTGGAAATGTTAGACATATTCTTAGTGATCTAGAAGGACATGTGCACATGCAGTGCTATATGAAAGCTCAGGAAAAAAAAAACTTGAAAAAAACCCTTAACTTATCACTTGTGACCAACCTTGATATTCTACATGAACAGAAAGTGAAAGGGTAAAAAGTCAGGAAATTAAGGTGTGTCCCAATATCTGCACAACACACATTAGCAGAAGCTGGAAACTTTATTGGTCACGTCATTTAAGAAAGTCTCTGTCCAATCATTAGCTAATCACTTAGTTAAATGACAGGGACTGCAGCAACTAAAGATGACAAGTAATACACATTCTATAGAACTAGTTCAGGAAAGACACTAAATTAGTTGCAGCAACAACAATGAATCTTAACAACAATAAACACTAAGAAGGGTTATAATTTCCTGAGTTGTCATATGTTATTTAGTTTTCAATAAAAAGTTTAGTTTTAAATAACAAAAAACCATAATACGAATACACAAAAAGAAAGTATGTCCTGTGCAGAGAACAAAAAGTAGTCAATAAAGACTGTCTCTCCCAGAGCAAGCCTAGATGTTAAACTTGTTAGATAAAAGTATACAATCAGCTGTTACAGTTATTTCAAATACTTGAAGAAAACCATGTTAAGACAAGGATTGAGATACATATCTCATCAACTAGATGATATCAATAAAAGTAGCTGTTTTAAAAATGGAAATTATGGAGGAAGGAAGACCGTGGTCGAGTGAGGACTCTAGGCTCACCTTGTCCCACACATACAACTATATCACTATCAGATCATCCTAAATACCATAAATCAACCTCAGTTCTGGCAGAACAAATTCCACAACTAAAGAAAGAGGAAAAGCCAAATCAAAGAAGGAAGCAAGTGCAGAGATGAGTTTTGGGAGAGAAACAGGTAATGACTGTCACAGTGGAGAGTGAGCCATGGTCACATAGAAGGGTGGGAGACTAGCACACAGGAAAGTCCACACAGGAGTGGATTTAAGTTGGTATTAATGTGAATTAGATCAGCTAAAGCTCCGATAATAATTGTGATCACCAGGAAAACCAATAAGAAAATAATTCCAAAAATTTAGCTAAAGAAATAGCAAGATGATTAAAAATAACACTATAAAATACAAAAACAGGCTGTGGTAGTTATGTATGGAACAAAAGTGAGTTAAGACATATCAAAAGGAAATAGTAAAATGAAAGACATAAATCCTCCATTAACAGTATATAAATTAATAGTAAATAATAATTAACAATTCTATCTATTCATATCAATACAGCTCCTATCAAAATCCCAGTTGCCTTTTCTTTTTTAGTAATTGGAAATTGATTCTGAAAATCATATAAAAATTAAAAAATATATAAATCAGATGAAAATGCAAGGAATCTAGAATAACAAAAACAATCTTTAAAAAGAATAAAATTTGGAGTACTCAACTCAAACTTTCTGAAAACTCACATAAAAACATATAATAAGAATAAGAAATTGTGGTACTGATATAAGTATATATATATATACATATATATGTGTATATACATATATATATATATATGTATATACACATATATATATTCTCAGTGGAATAGTGTTAAGTGTCCAAAAATAAACCCTGACATCTTCATCAATTGCATTTCTAAATTTGCCAAGATTATTTGTTTAGCCAAGAAATTTTAATGTGAATTTGTTTTTCAGGTTTTTATTTAAATTCAAATTAGTTAACATCCAGTGTAGTATTAGTTTCTGGTGTAGATTTTATTGATTAATCATTTACATACAACATCCAGGGCTCATCACAAGTGCCCTCCTTAATACCCACCACAAATTTAACCCATCACCCTGCCCACATTCCTACCATGGACACTCAGTTTGTTCTCTACAGTTAAGAGTCTGTTTCATGGTTTGCTTATCTATTTCCTTCCCTCTATATTCATCTGTTTTGTTTCATACACATTAAGAAAAATCATATGGTATTTGTCCTTCTCTGACAGACTTATTTAACCTAGCATAATACTCTTTAGCTCCATTCACTTCACTACAAATGGCAAGATTTCATTATTCTTCATAACTGAGTAACTTTCACTGTGTATATATACCGCATCTTTATACATTCATCAGTAGATGGACATTTGAGTTGCTTCCATAATTTGGTTATTGTAGATAATACTTCTATAAACATCAGAGTGAATGTATCTCTTTGAATTAGTATTTTTGTATTCTTTGGGTAAATACTTAGTGCAATTACTGGATTGTAGGGTAGTTCTATTTTTAACTTTTTGAAGAACCTCCATACTGTTTTGCAGATTCGCTGCACCACTTTACATACCTATGAACAGTCTGAGAGGGTTTCCCCTTCTCCCTGTCCTCACCAACACCTTTGTTTCTTGCGTTGTGGATTTCATTCATTTTGAAAGATGTGAAGTGACATCTCACTGTAGTGTTGATTTGTTTTTCTCTCATGATGAGTGATGCTGAACATCTTTTCATGTGTCTGTTGGCCATCTGGATGTCTTCCTTGGAATAATGTATATTCTATATCTCTGCCCAAATTTTAATTGGATTATTTGTTTTCTGGGTGTTGAGTTTTATAAGTTGTTTATATACCTTGGATACTAATTCTCTATCAGATATGTCATTTGCATACATCTTCTGTCTTTCCATAGGCCCTCTTTTAGTTTTGTTGATTGTTTTCTTCACTGTACAAAAGGTGTTTTTTTTTTTTTTCTTTTGGTGAAGTCCTAATAGTTTATTTTTGGTTTTGTTTCCCTTTCCTCAGGACACATATCTAGAAAGAAGTTGCTATGGCCTATCAGAGAGGTTACTTTCTGTGTTCTCCTCTAGAATTTAATGGTTTCAGGTCTCACATTTAGGTTTTTAATCCATTTTGAATTCATTTTTGTGTATGCTGTCAGAAAGTGTTCTAGGTTCATTTTCTTGCATATGGCTACTCAATTTTCCTAACAACGTTTCTTGTGATTGTCTCTTTCCCATTCTAAATGCTTTTCTGCTTTGTTGAAGATTAATTGACCATATATTTGCGGCCTCATTTCTAGATTTTCTACTCAGTTCTATTGATTCATGTGTCTGTGTTTCTGCCAGCACCATACTATTTTTTTTCTTTTTTACAAATAGTTTATTGTCAGTTGGTTTCCATATAACACCCGGTGCTCATCCCCACAAGTGCCCCCCTCCATGCCCATCTCCCCCTCCCCCTCACACCCATGAGTCCTCAGTTTGTTCTCAGCATTCAAGAGTCTCTCATAATTTGCCTCTCTCCCTTTTCCCCACCATTTCTTCCCTTCTTCTCCCCCATGGTCCTCCATTAAGTACCTCCCAATCCTCCTATATGTGCAAACATACAATATTTGTCCTTTTCTGCCTGACTTGAGAACCATACTATTTTGATTACTTTAACTCTGTAAAATAAGTTGAAGTATAGATTGTGAAGCTTCCAGCTTTGCTTGCTTTTTCAAGGTTCTTTGGTTATTCAGGGTCCTTTGTGTTTCCATACAGATTTCAGGATTTTTTTGTTTTAGCCTTATGAAAAATTCTCTTGATATTTGCTTCTTTAACAATATTTCCTTTATGTATTTATGTATTTATTTATTTACTTATTCTCAATTTAGTTAACATACAGTGTAGTCTTGGCTTCGGGAGTAGAATTCAGTGGTTTATCACTTACATATAACACTCAATGCTCACCCCAACGAGTGATGTCCTTAGTGCCCAACACCCATTTTTCCCCACCCTGTTCAACTTTCAGGTTGCTTTCTGTATTTATGAGTCTCTTACAGTTTGTTTCCCTCTCTGTTTTTATTTTAATTTCCTTCCCTTCCCCTATGATCATTTGTTAAGTTTCTCAAATTCCACATATGAGTGAAATCATGTGATATCTGTCTCTCAGACTGAATTATTTTACTCAGCATAATACCTTCCTTTTTCATTTATGTTTTTGTAAATGGCAAGATTTTGTTCCTTTTCATGACCCAGTAGTATTCCATTGTATATGTGTATGTTTGTATACACACATATATTATGTATATTGTATATATATACACACATACACACTCATTTATATGTATATACACACATATTGGAATATATATATATATATTGAAATATATATATATATATATATATTTCATATATATATATGAAATTTGGTCCCTTTCCATAGTTTGGCTATTATTGATAGTGCTGCTTCAAACATTGGGTGGTATGTGACCCTTTGAATCAGCACTCCACTCTCACCACTGTTATTTAAACTAGTGTTGGAAATCCTAGCCTCAGAAATCAGAGAACGACATGAAATAAGCTGCATCTAAATAGGCAAAGAAGAAGTCAAATTTTTACTATTTGCAGATGACATGATACTCTACATGGAAAACCCAAAAGACTATATCAATAATCTGCTCGAGCTGATACAGGAATTCAGCAAAGTTGCAGGATACAAAATCATTATACAGAAATCAGTGGCATTTCTATACACCAATAATGAAGCAACAGAAAGAGATAACAGGGATTTAATCCCATTTACAATTGAATAAAAAAACATAAAATACCTAGGAATAAACCTAACCAAGGAGGTAAAGAATCTGTATGCTAAAGACTATATAGAAAGCTTATGGAAAAAAATGAAGAAGACATAAGAAATGGGAAAACATTCCAAGCTTATGGATTGAAAGAATATATTGTTAAAATGTCAATACTACCCAAAGCAATCTACACATTCAATGTAATCCCAATCTAAATAGCACCAGCATTCTTCACAGATCTAGAACAAACAATCCTAAAATTTGCATAGAACCACAAAAGACCCTGAGTAGCCAAAGTAATGTTGAAAAAGAAAAACAAAATTGGAGACATCAAAATCCCAAACTAACCTTTATTATTGTCTATGATATTAGCATGAAAACAGACACATAGACCAATGGACTAAAATGGAGAACCCAGAAGTGGACTCACAAATATATGGCCAATTAATTTCAACAAAGCAGGAAAGAATTTCCAATGGGGAAGAAAAAAGACAGTCTCTTTAGCAAATGGTGCTGGGAATACTGGACAGCAACATGCAGAAGAATGAAACTGGGCCACTATCTTACACCATAAATAAAAATAAATTCAAAATGAATGAAAGACCTAAATGTGAGACAAGAAACCATCAGCATTCTACATGAGAGAATAGGCAGCAACTTTGACCTTTGCCACAGCAACCTCTTACTTGATGTGTCTCTGAAAGCAAGGGAACCAAAAGAAAATAATGAACTATTGGGATCTCATCAAAAGAAAAAAAGCCTCTAGGGGCACCTGGGTGGCTCAGTCAGTTAAGCGTCTGACTTTGGCTCAGGTCATGATCTCACAGTTCATGGGTTCGAGGTCCGTGTCAGAATCTGTGCTGACAGCTCAGAGCCTGGAGCCTGCTTCAGATTCTGTGTTTCCCCCTCTCTCTCTGCTCCTCTCCTGCTCACACTCCGTCTGTCTCTCAAAACTAAATAAACATTAAAAATTTTTTAAAATTGCAAATCTATTTAAAAAATAATAAAAAGCTTCTGCATAGCAAAGAAAACACTCAACAAAACTAAAAAGCAACCAAAGGAATGGGAGTAAATATTTGCAAATGACATATCAGATAAAGGGTTAGTATCCAAAATCTAAAGAACTTACCAAACTCAACGCCCAAAATGGAAATAATTCAGTGAAGAAATGGGCAGAAAACATGAATAGACATTTTTCAGAAGAAGACATCCAGATGGCAAACAAACATATAAAATGATGCTCAACATTACTCATCATCAGAGAAATACAAATCAAAAGCACAAAGAGATATAACCTCACACCTGTCAGAATGGCTAAAATGAACAACTCAGAAAATAACATATGTACATGAGAATGTGTGGGAAGGGGAACACTTTTGCATTGTTGGTGGGAATGCAAACTGGTGCAGCCACTCTAAAAAATAGTATGGAGTCACCTCAAAAAAAAAAAATAGAACTATCCTATGACCCAACAATTGTAGTACTAGCTATTTATCAAAAGAATACAAAAATACTGATTGAAAGGGGCACACCCCCCAATGTTTATAGCAATGCTATCAACAATAGCTAAATTATGGAAAAAGCCCAATGTCAATCAACTGAAGAATGGATAAAGAAGTTGTGGTGTGTGTGTGTATTCACACACAATGGAATATTACTCAGAAATAAAAAATGAAACCTTGCCACTTGCAACAACATAGATGGAACTAAGTCAGATAAAGACAAATATCATATGATTTCCACCTATATTTGGAATTTAAGAAACACAACAGATGAACATAGGGGAGCGTAAAGGAAATTAAGATAAAATCAGAGAGGGAGTCAACCCATAAGAAACACTTAAATACAGAGAAAAAAACTGAGAGTTGCTGGAGGGGAGGTGGGTGTGGAAATGGGCTAAATGAATGATGGGAATTAAGGAGGGCACTTGTTGGGATAAGCACTGGGTGTTGTATGGAAGTGATGAATCACAGTTCTGAAACCAATACTCCTGAAACCAATACTACACTGTATGTTACCTAACTTGAATTTAAAGAAATAAAGTTTTTAAAGTGTCAGATAGAAGAACCAAACACTGAGCCCTAAGGGCTTAGGATTAAGAAAAGATAGGTGATAGACAGAGAATTAGAGTGGCATGATGTCCACAGGCACAAATGAGTACCCAATACCAAAAAACTGCTCTCTGATAGCCTGTCTAATATCATTTCTCATATTCTATTAAGCCACCTGTAACAAGCCTTCGCAGAGTTTCATCTAGCTACCAAAATTCTCAGAAAGAGGCTACTGTAATCATCCCTAAGTCTCAGAACACATTAGGATGCAAAAACCCATTACCCTGTCTTCATACTCTAGCTTGAATAAATTGTGGAGTCTAGTGGACGCATGATCATACACTTGAGATCAGGACTGGATGGATCTTTTTTTTTTTAATGTTTTTTATTTATTTCTAGGAGAGAGAGACAGCGTGAGCAGGGGAGGGTTAGAGAGAGAGGGAGTCACAGACTGAAACAGGCTCCAGGCTCTGAGCTGGCAGTCAGCACAGAGCCCGACGCGGGGCTCGAACCACGAACCGCGAGATCATGACCTAAGCGAAAGTCGGACGCTTAACCGACTAAGCCACCCAGGCGCCCCAGGACTGGATGGATCTTAATTCATCCTGCCTGGAACTTGAAACTCTGGGTGCAATTTCCATCAAAATCCTAAATCATGAATTAGATGAACTTCTTCTCCACTTAATAAGTTTATCAGGGGACACCAAAGCTTATTTCAATTTCAAAAGTAAAACTGGTCACAGCAATAGCACTCCTAGGAATTTACCCAAGGGATACAGGAGTACTGATGCATATGCGCACATGTACCCCAATGTTCATAGCAGCACTCTCAGCAATAGCCAAAACATGGAAAGAGCCTAAGTGTCCATCAACAGACGAATGGTTCAAGAAGATGTGGTTTATCTATACAATGGCATACTACATGACAATGAGAAAGAATGAAATCTGGCCATTTGTAGCAACATGGATGGAACCAGAGGGTGTTATGCTGAGCAAAATAAGTCAGGCAGAGAAGGGCAGCTACCATATGTTTGCACGTATAGTAGGATTAGGAGAAACTTAACGTTGGACGGTTGGGGAGAAGAAGGGGTAAAATATTGGGGAGAGGGAGGGAGGCAAACTATGAGAGGCTCTTCAATGAGGAGAACAAACTGAGGGCTGATGGGGGGAAGAGGGGTGATGAGTATAGAGGAGGGCACTAGTGGGGATGAGGACTGGGTGTTATACGGAAACCAACTTGACAATAAACTATTTAATAAAGCAGAATTGGTCAGACTAGAAAGGCTGAGAAAAAACATTTCATGGAGACCATAGTACATCTGATTAATTGCTGATAAATCATAAAGTGTTTTGTATGATCACCATCCATCTAATTAGAAGGAGGAATGAAAGAAGGAAAATATAGATCTACAGTTGCTGTGGATTGAAGAATTGAACTTGGAATGCCACTTACACAGATTATGTTTCTAAGCTTAGGACAAAAATTCTCAAAATAAAGTTTCTTCTAAGTTTTTAGAAAGCTTACAGTACAAACTTTCAACTAATCTTAGCCATTTCTACCTTACTTCTCAGTGGTTTTCCTGAGCCATAATTTATAAAATGACATATTCATATATAATCTAGGAATTTCAGTAGTTCCACTCAAAATATCAGGTAAGTGGGAAATGGAGTTGTTTTCTTATATAAAATCAAATTTAAGTATGTTTCCTCAGTAACAGACCATAGTGCAACAGATCACCATTATTTAGCACTGATAAATAGGAAGTTACAGGGCAAAATAGTATATTCCATTGATGCTAGAACACACATTTTACATCTTTCCAATAGAGATGTATTTTAAGACTGATAGTGTACAAACACTATTGGCTGGAAGACAATCATAATGATGCTGTCATTGGTGCACATGCATAAGATTTGTTCTAAAACTTTACATTACTCATCTGGGAATATTATCATCATCAAAACTTGCAGACTTAGTTTCAATACTTTGGACGATAATCTCACAGTGTAAGATTGTTCAAGTGTAAGACTTGTTCAAAAAATGTGGCATCTGTAAAGCCTCTGATTAGCACACATGACAATAATGTGAGGAAAATCATGGATAAGATGAGCTGAAAAGGGATTCAGAGGAGTATGACTGAATGAGAGAAATTTTAGGAATACTTTTTTAAAATTATTTTTTATTTTTTTAATGTCTTTTATTTATTTCTAGGAGAGAGAGAGAGACAGCGTGAGCAGGGGAGGGTCAGAGAGAGAGGGAGACACAGACTCTGAAACAGGCTCTAGGCTCTGAGCTGGCAGTCAGCACAGAGCCCGATGTGGGTCTCGAACCCATGGACTGTGAGATCATGATCTAAGTGAAAGTCGGACGCTTAACCGACTAAGCCACCCAGGCGCCCCTTAGGAATACTTTTGTCCGTGATATTTACTTATATTTTTCATGTCTTGTAATCGTAGAAGTGACAAATGATAAATATCCACTTTTATGTAAGTTTGAGAGATCTTTCAATAATTATAAGGATAAGATAATAATTCTAAGTGACAAGAATATTGGTGTTACAATTTATCACTGGTTTTATTCTTTCTACATAGTAATGATGCGCCTTACATTTGATACAAATAAATTGTGTAATTACTTAGAAAAAACTGTCAGTATTAGCAAGTACTGACTTAGTCATGGTTATAGATTTGGCATTCGTCTACATACTTTATGTATCATTAATTTACTCAATCCTCACATCTTAAGAGATAGGCACTTCTAAGAGTCCCAAGTTCTAGGTCTGTATTTGAGCTAAATTCCTACAAGAGAAAAATTGGAAGAATCTCAAGCATGACTCATTCTGTCTCAAGTCTTTCCATCAATTATGTTAGAATATCTTTTCTCTTTTATGGCAAGTACTTTTTTATATCTAGTTTAAGAAATTTTAGCTTCCGTAATGTCATGATATTATTTTCCTAAATTAGATTTTAGATACTGTATTAAATTGTTTATAAAATTTAGGTGTATAATCCATATGGAATTCATTTTGTGTATAATGTAAGATCACAGATTAGATTTTGTTTCCCCCCATGGATATTCAATCTGTTCCAACATTTAAGGGAAAATCTTTTTCCCCTATTGATATTTTTTATAAATTATTTGTTTGATATGCATGTATCTGCCTTTGAGCTCTTTTGTCTTTGATTCATTGATTTATTTCTCTATCTTTGTGCAAATACCTCACTGGGAAAGCCAGCGTATAGTTAAATTCTTTTTTTTTTTTTTTTACAAATAGTTTATTGTCAAGTTGGTTTCCATATAACACCCAGTGCTCATTCCCACAAGTGCCCTCACCCATGCCCATCACACCCTCCCCCTCCCCCTCCCCCATCAGCCCTGAGTTTGTTCTTGGCATTCAAGAGTCTCTCATGGTTTGCATCCCTCCCTCTCCCTCACTATTTTTCCCCTTCTGGGGAAAGGTCCACAGTGATCCCAGGATCCCCCTTCTATTACCTCCTTTACTGCTTGCTACTTAGCTTTGTCATTAGCAACAAAGATTTTACATACAGATTTGAAAACCAGTTTTAATCAGAGGCACGGGTTTTATAGATGCTGATCTGTATTTGAAGACTCTAGTTTGTACCACATAAATCATACAGTGTTCCCTCAGCAGTCTGTCCCCTTTCCATCACTAGAAAAAACTTCTAGAAAAATGCAGCCAAGAATGAGGTATTACGTTAACAAGGAAGGTGACTCACATCTCTGCAACCTGAAGAGCTGTTTATCAGGCACAGCCAGTCTGCTTAGGGATCATCTGGAAATCCTCTTACGCTTCTGGATCCTTAATTCACACCTTATAAAAAAAGTTATTCTTGAGGCACCTAGTTGGCTCAGTCAGTCAAGCGGCAGACTCTTGGTTTCAGCTCAGATCATAATCTCAGTTTGTGAATTTGAGCCCTGCTTTGGGCTCTGCGTTGACAGTATAGAGCCTGCTTCAAGTCTCTTTCTTTCCCTCTCTCTCTGCCCCTCCCCTGATGTATTTCTCTCAAAATAAATAAATAAGCTTTAAAAATTAATTCTTTATTTTCTGGTAAATTTGCTGGTAAGGAAAAAATTATCCTGGTCCTTACCAGGATAAATTTGGGACTCTTTATGAGGGCCCCAAATCTCAGTGCTGTGACATACAAATGGAGGGGGAAGTTAGTACCTGAACACACACATTTCTGTTAGGCCATATTTTGTTCTGATTTTACAGAGAAAAGATAGCAAATAGCCTCAAAAGACTCATGAGCTTAGTGGAGGAGGAAGGAGCTAGCAAGGACAAAGCAATTAGAAGTTACCCTTCAACATCCCTTTACCAGACTTTTCCCTATAGAATAGAAGTTAGGATGCAGGTTCAAACCTCCCTACCACATGCCAATACAAGTACTCATACTCCACAAAGCCCCCTACAAGCACTAAAGTCAGAAGTGTTTTTCCAGTTCTCAGTTGGTCTTCAGATCATTTTATGAAGTCTCATAAAGATAATGTACACAGTTAAGAGCCCAGATATCTCATACACCTGGAAAATCAATTTTGCATGCCTTGGACAATCTCATACCTATACAAGTTCTTTAATCCTGAATGTTTCTGATGGGGTCTCTAGTGATAAGAGACGTAGAGTGAGGATTTTGGTTCCTAAAGATGGCCCCCTCCAGTTATGCCAATAAGCACAACTGGCTGCCTTTGAGTGTTATCAGTGTAATCTTTTCCTTCTTTCTTTCTTTTTTTTTTTTTTTTTGGTTAATGTTTTTTAAAAATTTACTTCTGACAGAGAGAAACAGCATGAGCAGGGGAGGGTCAGAGAGAGAAGGAGACACAGAATCTGAAACAGGCTCTAGGCTCTGAGCTATCTGTCAGCATAGAGTCCAATGAGGGGCTCGAAGCCACGAACTGTGAGATCATGACCAAAGCCAAAGTCAGATGCCTAACCAACTGAGCCACCTAAGCGCCCCATCATCTTTTTAAAATAATGACATAGGACCATTAGCTTTAATCTCATTTTCCCTAAAACTTGTTTTTAAGTCCATGTCTTAAAATACCAATTAAAGAATTTGTCTTTGAAACTCTGGAGAAGTCGGGATAGAAGGAACCTATTTAAACATCATAAAAGCCATCTATGGGAAGCCTTCAGCTAACATCATCCTCAGCGGGGAAAAACTGAGAGCTTTCCCCCTGAGGTCAGGAACACGACAGGGATGTCCACTCTCACCACTGTTGTTTAACGTAGTGCTGGAAGTCCTAGCATCAGCCATCAGACACCAAAGGAAATCAAAGGCATCAGCATTGGCAAAGAGGAAGTCAAACTTTCACTCTTCGCAGATGACATGATACTCTACATCGAAAACCCGACAGACTCCACCAGAAGCCTACTAGAACTGATCCAAGAATTCAGCCAAGTTGCAGGGTACAAAACCAAAGTACAGAAATCGGTCTCATTTTTATACACCAAAAATGAAGCAACAGAAAGAGAAATCAAGAAACTGATCCCATTCACAATTGCACAAAAAACCATAAAATACCTCGGAATAAACCTAACCAAGGATACAAGAGATCTGTATGATGAAAACTATAGAAGACTTTTGAAGGAAATTGAAGAAGACAAAAAGAAATGGAAAAACATTCCATGCTCATGGATAGGAAGAATAAATATAGTTAAGATGTCACTACTACACAAAGCAATCTACACATTCAATGCAATTCCAAGCAAAATTGCACCAGCATACGTCTCAAAACTAGAACAAACTATCCAAAAATGTGTATGGAACAAGAAAAGACCCCGAATAGCCAAAGTAATCCTGAAAAATAAAACCAAAACGGGAGGGATCACCATCCCAGACTTTAGCCTATACTACAAAGCTGTCACCATCAAGACAGTAAGGTATTGGCACAAAAACAGACACATAGACCAATGTAACAGAATTGAGAACTCAGAAGTGGACCCAAAAGTATACAGCCAACTGATCTTTGACAAAGCAGGAAAGAATACCCAATGGAAAAAAGACAGCCTTTTTAACAGATGGTGTTGGGAGAATTGGACAGCAACATGCAGAACAATGAAACTAGATCATTTTCTCACACCATGCACAAAAATAAACTCAAAATAGATAAAGGACCTGAACGTGAGACAGGAAACTATCAACACCCTAGAGGAGAAAGCAGGTAACAACCTCCTTGACCTCCACCGCAGCGACTTCTTACTTGACACATCTCCAAAAGCAAGGGAATCAAGAGCAAAAATAAACGTTTGGGACCTCATCAAGATTAAAAGCTTCTGCACGGCAAAGGAAACAACCCACAAAACTAATAGGGAACCAACGGAATGGGAAAAGATAGTTGCAAATGACATATCAGATAAAGGGTTAATATCCACAATCTATAAGGAACTCACCAAACTCCACACCAGAGAAACAAACAACCCAGTGAAGAAATGGGCAGAAGATATGAACAGACACTTCTCCAAAGAGGACATCCAGATGGCCAACAGACACATGAAACGATGCTCAGCATCCCTCCTCATCAGGGAAATACAAATCAAAACCACACTGAGATACCACCTCACGCCAGAGTGGCTAAAATGAGCAAATCAGAGAACTCGAGATGCTGGCGAGGATGTGGAGAAACGGGCACCCTCCTACACTGTTGGTGGGAATGTAAGCTGGTGCAGCCCCTCTGGAAAACAGTGTGGAGTTTCCTCAGGAAACTAACAATAGAACTCCCCTATGACCCAGCAATAGCACTGCTAGGAATTTACCCAAGGGATACAGAAATGCTGATGCACTCCCAACAATACCTAAAACATGGAAAGAGCCTAAGTGTCCATCACAGATGAATGGATCAAGAAGATGTGGTTTATCTATACCATGGAATACTACATGGCAATGAGAAACAGTGAAATCTGGCCATGTGTAGCAACATGGATGGACCTTGAGGGTGTTATGCTGAGCGAAATAAGTCAGGCAGAGAAGGACAAATATCATATGTTTGCACGTATAGGTAGGATTAGGAGGAACTTAACTGAGGAACAAGGGGGAGAAGAAGGGGGGAAATGGTGGGGGAAAGGGAGAGAGGCAAACCATGAGAGACTCTTGAATGCTGAGAAACAAACTGAGGACTGATAGATGTGGGGGGTAGGGAGGAGATGGGCATAGAAGAGGGCACTGGGTGTTATATGGAAACCAATTTCACAATAAACTCTTTGTGTAAAAAAAAAAGAATGTGTTTTTGACATCCACATCACAGCCAGGGATCCTCATATTTTACTCAATGTCCCAAATCATCAAAAGTATGTATTCCATTAAGTCTAAGAGGTTATGACTTCAAGTACACCATTATTTGATGTAGTATTGAGAAAAAAAAAAATAACAAAACTGATTAAGTAATGACCCAATTCCAAGTCTCACTGATTTAAAGATGGTGAAATGTGAAAATTGCGCATAATAAAAAATAAGTATTTCTGAATAAAGTTAGGATTTGGTTAAGTGAGGCAAAATAATTGGAAAGGTATTTATGTGAATTATGTTGATAAAGAAATTAACATTGCTTATCAGAAAACAAATGAGATAAATAAATATATGAGGAAAAAAGGGCAAATCATTTTCCTAAAACCAATTCAGCCTTCTCTATGACCCTGGAAATCCTTGGTTTACCAAGAAGAGTGTGCAGGCTCCATGAACATTCCTCCAAGCCAAGAACGAAACAGGGTCATGAGTGAGCAGAGAGGTTTTTTGTTTGTTTGCTTTTTTAATTCTATATCAGAAACTAGTTAAGTCAACAATGAAGAAGGGACTGTGTACCTATATAAGAGTATAAGTTGGACCGCATGCCACTAAAAGGGGGAGTGATCTGATCTCCTAAGCTTCTGAGCCACAAATTTCTCTCTCTCTGTCTCTCTCTCTCTCTCATAGGAGGTACATAAACACCAAGTAGACACCAGGGAGAGCTGTCTCATTAGAAAGGAAAAGGTTTATATATTTTTCTCCTTGTCCTTTCGACCTCCTTTCCACTTGCCTTATACCAGCTCTTTTGGACCCATGGGGAAATATAACAACATAATTATCAGCCTATAATAGATTTCCCTGGTAGAACCCACTTCACAGCATGACTCCAGTAACTACAGCAGTCTCCTAGATAGACAGGGATTATGGCAATCAGAGACTGGATGTCAAGAGCTGGGATGGCAGGAGAAGGTCTTAGCTTTTGGAGATCAGCTTTCCTCAGGGACAGTTGTCCTTTCAGAAATCCTCCAGTTTCCTCTCTGTCTTCTGAAGCATTTACCACACACCTGTTGAACCTATGATTGTGTTTCTCTTTCATTCATATAGTCATAAGTTATTAGGTTTGTTTGTTTGTTTCTTCATAAATAGTTTATTGTCAAGTTGGTTTACATATAACACCCACTGCTCATCCCAAAGAGTGCCCTCCCCCGTGTCCATCACCCCCCTTCCCCTCTCCCCCACTCCCATCAGCCCTCAGTTTGTTCTCAGCATTCAAGATTCTCTCATGGTTTGCCTCCCTCCCTCTCCCCAACAGTTTTCCCCTTCTTGTCCCGCTTCATCCTCCATGAACTTCCCCCTAATACACCTATATGTGCAAACATATGAGAGCTGTCTTCTCTGCCTGACTTATTTCGCTCAGCATAACACCCTCTGGATCCACCCATGTTGCTACACATGGCCAGATTTCATTCTTTCTCATTGCCATGTAGTATTCCATTGTATAGATAAACCACATCTTCTTGATCCATTCATCAGTTGATGGCTATTTAGGCTCTTTCCATGTTTTGGCTATTGTTGAGAGTGCTGCTACGAACATTGGGGTACATGTGCCCCTACGCATCAGTACTCCTGTATCCCTTGGGTAAACTCCTAGCAGTGCTACAGCTGGGTCATAGGGGAATTCTATTGTTAATTTTGTGAGGAACCTCCACAATGTTTTCAGAGGGGTTACACCAGCTTACATTCCCACCAACAGTGTAGGAGGGTGCCCATTTCTCCACATTCTCGCCAGCATCTGAAGTCTCCTGACTTGTTCATTTTAGCGACTCTGAGCAGTGTGAGGTGGTTTCTCAGTGTGGTTTTGATTTGTATTTCCTTGATGATGAGGGATGCTGAGCATCGTTTCATGTGTCTGTTGGCTGTTATTAGGGTTTGTTTTTTTTTTTTTACAAATAGTTTATTGTCAAATTAGTTTCCACATAACACTCAGTGCTCATTCCCACAAGTGTCCTCCTCCATGCCCATCCCCCCTCTCCCCCACATCCATCAGTTCTCAGTTTTTGTCAGCATTCAAGAGTCTCTCATGGATTTGCCTCTCTCCCTTTCCCCCACCATTTCTGCCCTTCTTCTCCCCCTTGGTCCTCTGTTAAGTTCCTCCTAATCCTCCTATACTTGTAAACATATGATATTTGTCCTTCTCTGCCTGACATATTTCGCTCAGCATAACACCCTCAAGGTCCATCCATGTTGCTACACATGGCCAGATTTCATTGTTTCTCATTGCCATGTAGTATTCCATGGTATAGATAAACCACATCTTCTTGATCCATTCATCTGTTGATGGACACTTAGGCTCTTTCCATGTTTTAGCTATTGTGGAGAGTGCTGCTATGAACATTGGGGTACATGTGCTCCTATGCATCAGCATTTCTGTATCCCTTGAGTAAATTCCTAGCAGTGCTATTGCTGGGTCATAGGGGAGTTCTATTGTTAGTTTCCTGAGGAAGCTCCACACTGTTTTCCAGAGGGGCTGTACCAGTTTACATTCCCACCAACAGTGTAGGAGGGTGCCCGTTTCTCCACATCCTCGCCAGCATCTCGAGTTCTCTGATTGCTCATTTTAGCCACTCTGACTGGCGTGAGGTGGTATCTCAGTGTGGTTTTGATTTGTATTTCCCTGATGAGGAGGGATGCTGAGCATCGTTTCATGTGTCTGTTGGCCATCTGGATGTCCTCTTTGGAGAAGTGTCTGTTCATATCTTCTGCCCATTTCTTCACTGGGTTGTTTGTTTCTCTGGTGTGGAGTTTGGTGAGTTCCTTATAGATTGTGGATATTAACCCTTTATCTGATATGTCATTTGCAACTATCTTTTCCCATTCCGTTGGTTCCCTATTAGTTTTGTGGGTTGTTTCCTTTGCCGTGCAGAAGTTTTAATCTTGATGAGGTCCCAAACGTTTATTTTTGCTCTTGATTCTCTTGCTTTTGGGGATGTGTCAAGTAAGAAGTTGCTGCGGTGGAGGTCAAGGAGGTTGTTACCTGCTTTCTCCTCTAGGGTGTTGATAGTTTCCTGTCTCACGTTCAGGTCCTTTATCCATTTTGAGTTTATTTTTGTGCATGGTGTGAGAAAATGATCTAGTTTCATTCTTCTGCATGTTGCTGTCCAATTCTCCCAACACCATCTGTTAAAAAGGCTGTCTTTATTCCATTGGGTATTCTTTCCTGATACTGCAAAGATCAGTTGGCTGTATACTTTTGGGTCCACTTCTGAGTTCTCAATTCTGTTACATTGGTCTATGTGTCTGTTTTTGTGCCAATACCTTACTGTCTTGATGATGACAGCTTTGTAGTAGAGGCTGAAGTCTGGGATGGTGATCCCTCCCGTTTTGGTTTTATTTTTCAGGATTACTTTGGCTATTCGGGGTCTTTTCTTGTTCCATACACATTTTTGGATAGTTTGTTCTAGTTTTGAGACGTATGCTGGTGCAATTTTGCTTGGAATTGCATTGAATGTGTAAATTGCTTTGGGTAGTAATGACATCTTAACTATATTTGTTCTTCCTATCCATGAGCATGGAATGATTTTCCATTTCTTTGTGTCTTCTATTTCCTTCGTAAGTTTTCTATAGTTTTCATCATACAGATCTCTTGTATCCTTGGTTAGGTTTATTCCGAGGTATTTTATGTTTTTTGTGCAATTGTGAATGGGATCAGTTTCTTGATTTTTCTTTCTGTTGCTTCATTGTTGGTGTATAAAAATGCAACCGATTTCTGTACTTTGGTTTTGTACCCTGCAACTTGGCTGAATTCTTGGATCAGTTCTAGTAGGCTTCTGGTGGAGTCTGTCGGGTTTTCAATGTAGAGTATCATGTCATCTGCGAAGAGTGAAAGTTTGACTTCCTCTTTGCCAATTCTGATGCCTTTGATTTCCTTTGGTGTCTGATGGCTGATGCTAGGACTTCCAGCACTATGATAAACAACAGTGGTGAGAGTGGACATCCCTGTCGTGTTCCTGACCTCAGGGGGAAAGCTCTCAGTTTTTCTCTGTTGAAGATGATGTTAGCTGAAGGCTTCCCATAGATGGCTTTTATGATGTTTAAGTAGGTTCCTTCTATCCCAACTTTCTCTAGAGTCTTTATTAAGAAGGATGCTGTATTTTGTCAGATGCTTTTTCTGCATCTATTGACAGGATCATATGGTTCTTATCTTTTCTTTTATGTATATGATGTATCACATTGATTGATTTGTGAATGTAGAACCAGCCCTGTAACCCAGGAATGAATCCCACTTGATCTTGGTGGATGATTCTTTTGATATGCTGCTGGATTCGATTTGCAAGGATCTTGTTGAGAATTTTTGCATCCGTATTCATCTAGGATATTGGCCTGTAGTTCCCTTTTTTTGTTGGATCTCTGTCTGGCTTGGGAATCAGAGTGATGCTGGCTTCATAAAATGAGTCTGGGAGTTTTCCTTCGATTTCTATTTTTTGGAATAGCTTGAGAAGAATTGGGATTAATTCTGTTTTAAATGTCTGGTAGAATTCCCCAGGGAAGCCATCAGGTCCAGGGATATTATTTGTTGGGAGATATTTGATCACTGATTCAATTTCTTCACTCGTTATGGTTCTTTTCATGTTTTTTATTTCTTCCTGTGTGAATTTTGGTGTGAGTGTGGTTTTAGGAATTTGTCCATTTCTTCTAAGTTGTCCAATTTTTTGGCATGTTATTTTTCATAGTATTCCCTGATAATTCCTTGTATTTCTGAGGGGTTGGTTGTAATAAGTCCATTTCCATTCATAATTTTGTCTATTTGGGTGCTCTCTCTTTTCTTTTTGATAAGTCTGGCTAGAGGTTTGTCAATTTTGTTTACTTTTTCAAAAAACTGTATTGTTTCAAAAATCAATCAAAAATTGATTTCAAGTTTCAAAGCATTATGATCTGACAGTGTGCATGGTATGATCTCTATTCTTTTATATTTATTGAGGGCTGTTTTATGTCCCAGTATGTGATCTATCTTGGATGTTATTAGGGGTTTTTAAATAAAATTTTAATGCTTATTTATTTTTGAGAGACAGACAGAGAGAGAGTGAACAGGGTAGGGCAGAGAGAGAGGGAGACACAAAATCCAAAGGAGGCTCCAGGCTGTGAGCTGTCAGCCCAGAGTCCAATGTAGGGCTTCAATACACCAACCGCGAGATCATGACCTGAGCCAAAGTTAGCTGCTTAACTAATTGATCCACGCATGCGCCCCTATTTTTTAACTTCACATCTTTGAATCCCCTCCATTGCCCTTTCTTATAACTCCAAGTTACATGTGGAAGAGTCAAAGATGGGAAGAAAAGGCAAACTTCTGAGAAGTTTATCCTGACATTTTTTTCTACAGTAAAAGGTCAAAACACAGATCTTGAAAACCATTACTCAGACAACGTGAAGGACAAGAAACGGAAAAATTAATCATACCACACCTAACATCCAGAACTCCTTTCTGCAGAGATCTAGTCAGAAAGCAGGTATCAAAATTATGCCATAGAGAATGAGGAACAACATCTCCATATGGTCTTTTTCAGCTCAGAGAGCTGAATGAGTCATGGAGACATAATTTGTATAGACACCTTAACACAAGCCACACCCAAAGGCTTCAAATTAAAAACATCCCGTCAACACCTATTATTTCTTATGTCATTGATTTTAGCCATTCTGACAGTTGTGAAGTTATATATATTGTGGTTTTGATTTGTATTTCCCTGATAATCAGTGGTTGAGCATCTTTTCATATGTCTGTTGGCCAAATGGATGTCTTCTTTGGAAACATGTCTATTCATGTCTTTTGCCCATTTTTTAAACTGGGTTATTCATTTTTTGGGTATTGAGTTTTGTAAGTTCTTTATAGATTTTGGATACAAACCTTTTATCAGATATGTCATTTGCAAACGTCTTCTCCCATTCCATAGGTTGCCCTTTAGTTTTGTTGATTGTTTCCTTCACTGTACAAAAGTGGTTTTCTTTTGGTGAAGTCCTAATAGTTTATTTTTGCTTTGGTTCCCCTTGCCTCGGGAGACATAGCTAGTAAGAAGTTGCTACATCTGATGTCAGAAAGGTTATTGTCTATAGTCTCCTCTAGGATTCTAATGGTTTTATGTCTCACATTTAGGTCTATAATCCATTTGAATTTATTCTTGTGTATAGTGTAAGAAAGTGGTACAGTTTCATTCTTTTGCTTAGTGTTGTAGAGTTTTTGAGAATGTTTTGCTGTGTTTAGTATGGAGGTTCCTCAAAAAGTTAAAACTAGAAATATCCTATGATCAAGTAATTGGATTACTAGGGGCACCTGGGTGGCTCAGTCGGTTAAGCGTCCGACTTCGGCTCAGGTCATGATCTCACAGTTCGTGGGTTCAAGCCCCGCGTCGGACTCTGTGCTGACGTCTAGCTCAGAGGCTGGAGCCTGTTTCAGGTTCTGTGTCTCCCTCTCTCTCTGACCCTCCCCTGTTTATGCTGTCTCTCTCTCTCTCTCAGAAATAAATAAAAAATATTTAAAAAGAAGTAATTGGATTACTAGGTATTTACCTAAAGAATACAAAAATACTAATTCAAAGGGATACTTGGATCCTAATTTTTATAGCAGCATTATCTATAATAACCAAATTATGGATTTGGTTATTATAGATTACCCAGCCATAAAAAGAATGGAATCTTGCCATTTGCAATAACATGGATGGACTTAGAGAGTATTATGCTAAGTGAAATAAGTCAGTCAAAGAAAGAAAAATACCATGTGATTTCACTCATATGTGGAATTAAAGACACAAAACAAATGAGCAAAGGGAATAAAAGAGAGAGAGAGAGAAACCAAGACACAGACTCAACTATAGAGAACAAACTGATAGTTGTCAGAGGGGTAGTGGTTGGGGGATGGGTTAAACGCTTAATGGGGATTAAGGAGTATACTTGTGATGAGCACCAGGTGTTGTATGGAAGTGCTGAATCCCTAAATTGTACACTTGAAACTAATAGTATGCTGTGTATTATCTAACTGGAATTTAAATAAAAACTTAAAGAAATTAAACACTGGGAGGTTTAAGTAAAAATAAAATCCTAGCCCTGGCTTAAACATTCTTTTCCATACTAAGCTAACATTTGCTGTATTTTGTCCACATCCCTCTACACAAAATGTACTTTAAGGAAAAAGCAACCTGGCATAAAGAATGAGTCTGAATGGAACATCAGCTCATATTTGTGATTAGAAAAGCTCCCAAAGAGAAAAACTATCTGCATAGCCTTCTGGGAAATCCCTCAACACTCACAGGTATTTGTTCCCTTACAGCCTCTAATTTCAATACACACCTATCAGAATTTAGTTTTCAACTCTCTACATTCTTTCAGTGTGGATCTTCACAGACCTACCCGACGCAATGTTTGGCAAGTACATGTGGACAGGGGACAATTGATCTTAATTTAATATCCTGGCCAACCCTACTTGTTTTCTCTACAAGTCAATGAGATATAAAAATAAATAAATAAATAACTGAATAGAAGAGTATAAGGAGGAGAAAGGAAGGCAAAGAGGCAGCATCTATACACCTCAGTTCCTCAAGTAAGCCCTAGTGAATACAAACAGAAAGCACAGAAGCAATGTAAGACCTCCATTAAGACTCTGGAACAAAACTGTTGCCAGCATAGAAGGCTGCCAGTTGTCTACTCTCCTTTCCCTTTTCAACTGCCTGCAAACTGGCTCTTTTCTCAGAAAATGAATCTATAGAATTATAAGCCTACATAATGTGTCTATAAATGAATCCAATTGAAAGCCCTGAATACTTAAAAATAAAATCACAAATATGCAATTTTCAACCACCTCACAGAAGATTTTTTTAGATGTCAGAGGTCCAGAATGAGAAATGCACAAAACTATTATGGGAACTCATAATAGCCATGAAGGGAGGTGTACCAACAAGTGTCCTATTATTTCTTATTCAATGCTCATGAAACATGTTGGCTGCACTGGATTTTTAACTTAAACAACCTTTACTGTTCAATCTATGTCTTGAATTACTATTAGAGATTTTATTATTACATTCTGATAAGCCCCTCTGATATGGGGATTTATTTGTTACCACAGTGAAGCCTATTCTATTCTCAGTAATAAAATGGCTTAAGAATTCAGTGGAGTTTGGGGACCTAAAAGGAGGCAAAATTCAGTACAAAAATATAAAATAGAAGATCATTTATATTGGCTGAAAAAGATGAATGGTCAGTAGAAAATAATGGACTCCCGCCCCCCAAAAGAAAACAACCCACAAAGAAGTAAACAGATATAAACTAGCTTTTCCCCATCCTCTTATATTTCCCCATATATGTTATGAGCACAGACACAGTCACTATGGAGACCAGATAGGGATAATAATCAGCCTTGCCCTAAAAATAGAGAGCAGGAAGAGCACTTGTCACTATTAAGTATGAACAGACCTTGATTAAGCCTTAGAGAGCTTAATCAAGATGTAATCAAGAAGTAAGAATTTCACTTACTTCTTCCTTAAGGCTTGATCAATCTATAGTCTACCTCAATGAATGAGACAGAACAATCTGGTGAACTGGGGAAACATAGATTTCGGGCCTCTCATCCAGAATTTCCAATTTTGTAGGTCTGGGGTGGGTTCCAATAACCTGTTTTAATTCCTGGAATAGCTACTTTTTCCCCTTTAGTTTCTAATTAGTTTTTAAGTTGCTAAACTGTGAATGACATCTATTTGAGACCTCCACAAAGCCTCCCAGAAAGCATAGTCACAAAGGGAGAGGTTGGAGTTAGACGAAGGGAAGATAGATGGTGGAACCATGCTGAAATCTGGGCAAGGAGTGACTCTATACAGAATGGTAAAATAGCATCGAGTGAGATCAGAGGGCTGTGTTTAAAAAAGAGAAGTATGTCAATACAAGGGCAAAGGACACACGTTTTACTGTGCACCAAGCTCCAAACGGAGTTAAAGTTTAAAATCATAGAGGAAGGATAAATTCCCAATTACTCCTTATTCCTCTTATCCAATTGTTGCCAATATATAGCAATATTGGACTGGGCAATACAAGTCTCAGAAGATAACCATTTAAAACATGCACTCATGCATTAGATCAACATTTGAAGCCAGATCTCAAGGTCACATTCCTACCCTGTAGCAAAGAAAGGATTCTGGGGATTAAAAGCTTGAAAGGAGGAATGTAGCTGACAGGACACACAGCTCATATTTCTGCATCTGGGATTTTTAGTTTTCTCTACTCAGACTTTATCAAGACTTTTCCATGCCGAACAGTCGCCTGTGAGACTCCTGGTACAGGTTCACCCAAAATATTAAATAGGAATAATTCAAATAATTCCAGAATTTTTCTTTTCTCAACATTTATAACGTGGACCCCATAGCTAATTCCAAACCATAATATCCAAGAGTTATATAGCCAGAGGTGTTGAAAGCAGAGCAGCACATTTAGTGCTGAGCAAGAGTACTGCTGAAGTGACATATCATTACATTGTGGAGGCCAATCCAGGGGGCACAGAGGAATATGTTGCAGGGAGATACAGACAAAACACTTATGTAGATGGCAATCAGGGGATAAGAAAGACATCAATAAATTCCTAGAATCATACAACCTACCCAAATTTAAGCACTGAGAAATAGAAAACCTAAACAAAGCTATAATAAGTTAGAAAACCGAATAAGTAACTAAAACTTCCAAAGAAAGAAAAGCCCAGAACCAGATGGCTCCATGGGTAAATTCTACCAAACATTTATAGAAGAATTCACGTCAATCCTCCAAATCTCTCAAAAAATTGCAAAGGAAGGAATAGTCCCTAACTACTTTTACAAGGCCATCATGACTCATACCAAAGTCAGATAAGGACACCACAAGGAAAAGAAACAAACCAACAAACTACAACCAAATATTCCAGATGAATGTACATATAAAAGTTCTCAATGAAACACTAGCAAACTGAATTCAACATCACATTAAAAGGATCATACATAATGATCAAATGACATTTGTCCCTTGGATGCAAAGTTGGTTCAACAGATTCGAGTTAGTATATACGATACACCAACCTAATAGAATGTGAGTTAAAAACCATATGGTCATTCCAGTAGCTGCAGAAAAATCATTTGACAAAATTCAACGTATTTTCATGATAAAAACTCAAAAAATTGATATACAATGAATATATCTCAATATAATAAAGGTCACATATGACAAGACCATATGGTCAATGGTGAAAGACTGAAAGCTTTTCCTATAAGATCAGGAAGAAGATCAGGGCATTTACTCTCACAACTCCTATTCAACATAGTACTCTAAATCCTAGCTATTAGGAAATCCTAGCAATTAGAAAAGAAAAATAAATAAAAGCAATTCAAATCAGAAAATAGTAAGTAAAATCATCTTTATTTGCAGATGACATAATCTTGTACGTAAAAAATTGTAAAGACTTCACCAAAAAATTCTTTTTTTTTACAAATAGTTTATTATGAAATTAATTTCCACATAACACCCAGTGCTCATCCCCACAAGTGCCCTCCTCCATGCCCATCCCCCTCCCCCCATCCATCAGTCCTCAGTTTTTGTCAGCATTCAAGAGTCACTCATGGTTTGCCTCTCTCCCTTTCCCCCACCATTTCCCCCCTTCTTCTCCCCCTTGTCCCTCAGTTAAGTTCCTTCTAATCCTCCTATACGTGCAAACATATGATATTTGTCCTCTGCCTGACTTATTTCGCTTATCATGAAACCCTCTAGTTCCATCCATGTTGCTACACATGGCCAGATTTCATTGTTTCTAATTGCCATGTAGTATTCCACGGTATAGATAAACCACATCTTCTTGATCCATTCACCTAAGTTTCCACCAAAAAATTCTTAGAACTAATAAATTTAAGTTTAATAGTCTCAGGATACAAAACAAGCATATATTTATCAATTATGTGTCTATACACTAACAATTAACCATCTAAAAAAAAGAGATAAAACAGTTCCAGTTACAATAGCATCAATAATATAATATTCCAGAATAAATTTAACCATTGAGTTAAAAATATATATTCACTGATGATTGTAGTACACTGATGAGAGAAACTGAAGAAGACACAAATAAATGGAAAGATATTCCAAAGGGTACCTGGGTAACTCAGATGGTTAAGCATCTGACTCTTGGTTTTGGCTCAGGTCATGATCTCACAGTTGGTGAGTTCAAGCCCTGTATCTAGCTCTGCACTAAGAGTGGGATTCTCTCTCTGCCCCTTCCCCACACAAGTGAGCTCTCCCCCTCCCACCACTTTCTCTCTATCCCATTTCTCTCTCAAAATAAACATTTTATTTTATCTTTTTAAATTAAAAAATTTTATTTATTTTAATTTATTTTAAATAGTTTATTGTGAAGTCGGTTTCCATATAACATCCAGTGCTCATCCCCACAAGTGCCCTCCTCCATGCCCATCACCCCCCTCCACCTCCCCCCAACCCATTTGCCCTCAGTTTGTTCTCGTCATTCAAGAGTCTCTCATGGCTTGCCTCCCTCCGTCTCCCCAACTATAAACATTTTGAAAAGTAGAAAAAAAGATACCCCAGGTCCATGAATCAGAAGAGTTAATATTGATAAAATATCCAATTATCCAAAGCCAGTACAATGCTATCCATATGACAATTTCAAAGGCATTTTTAGCAGAAAGAGAAAAAATCATTCTAAATAACAAAAAATCCCTCATAGCTAAAGCAATCTTGAGAATGAACAAAGCCAGAGACATCCCACTTCCTGATTTTGAATCATTTTACAAAGGTGTAGTAATCAAAACAGTATGGTACTGACATAAAGACAGATATAGAGATCAATAAAATATGGTTGAGAGGCCAGAAATAAGTCCACACATATAAGGTCAACTGACCTCTGATCTTTGACGAAAGAGCTAAGACTATGAGCAAAGGACAGTTTCTTCAATAATGAAAATCTTTTGTGGAAACTGCATACTCATATGCAAAATAGTGAAACTGCACCCTATCTTATGTCCCTTGCAAATATCAACTTAAAATGGATGAAAGACCTAAAGATAAGATGTAAAACTGTAAAAGCCATAGAAGAAAACATACAGAAAGTGCTCCTTGACATCAATCTTTGCAATAATTTTGTTGGATATGCTATCTAAAGCACAAGAAATAAAATCAAACATAAGCAAGTGGAACTATATCAAACTAGAAAGCTTCTGCATAGAAAAGAAAAATAATCAAATGAAAACATCCAGAGTGAGGAAAAACATTCGCACCATCAGCAAAAACAAAAAGGTGACCAATTGAATGGAAGAAGATATTTGAAAGAGATGTATTTGATGAGAGTTTAATATCCAAAATATATAGGAAACTGATGCAGCTCAATAGCAATACTATAATTCATATAATCCAATTAAAAATGAACAAAGTCTTGGGACGCCTGGGTGGCTTAGTCGGTTAAGCGTCCGACTTTCGCTTAGGTCATGATCTCGCGGCTCGTGGGTTCGGGCCCTGCGTCGGGCTCTGTGCTGACTGCCAGCTCAGATCCTAGAGCCTGTTTCAGTCTGTGACTCCCTCTCTCTCTGACCCTCCCCTGCTCACGCTGTCTCTCTCTCTCTCCTAGAAATACATTTTTAAAAAAAATGGAAAAAAAAATGAAAAAAGTCTTGAATAGGCATTTTTCCAAAGAAGGTATGCAATGACATGAAAGGTTCTCAATATTATTAATCACCAGGGAAATGTAGAAAAAAAAACTACAATAAAATATTATTGAATACCTGTTAGAATGGCTATTATCAAATATACAAGAAAACAAGTGGTGTGGAAGAAGTGGAGAAAATAGAACTCTACTACACTCTTGGTAAAAATGTAAATTGGGAAAGCCATTAGAGAAAACAGTAGAGAGGTTCTTGTAAAAATTGAAAATATAACCACTATATGATGAAGCAATTCCACTCCTGGATATATATCTGAAGGAAATGAAATTTGGTATTTCAAAGAGATATCTTCATCCTAATGTTTGTTGCAGCATTACTCATGATGGTAAAAACATGGAAACAACCTAAATTCCCATCAACAGATAAATAGGAAAAGAAAATGTGGTGTATATCCAACAGATATTATTCAGCAATAAGCAGGAAGGAAATCTTGTCATTTGCAACAACATGGATGAATGTTGAGGGTACTATGCTAAGTAAAATGATTCAGACAGAGAAAGACAAATGCTGTGTTCCCACTTATACATGGAATCTTAAAAGGCCAAAGTCATAGAAACAGAGTATAGAATGGTGATTGCCAGGGGAAATTTGGGGGAATAGGCAAATGCTGGTCAAAGAATACAACTATCCAGTTATAAGATGAACAAATTCTGGAGATGAAATGTAGAGCATGGTGACCATAGTTAATAATACTGTATGTACTGTATACTGGAAAGCTGGCAAGTGAATTGATCCTAAATGTTCTTAACACACACACACACACACACACACACACACACACACACACACACACACAATCATGTGTGGTGATGGAAATGCTAACTTAATAATTTATATATATATGAATCAAATCATCATGTTGTGCACCTTAAACTAACACAATGTTATTTGTCAATTATATCTCAGTGAAGCTGGGGAAAATGCATCTGAGATGGAATATTATTCATATTTTTGTGGTCTGGGCACAAGTTCCTATGCCTCAGCTTCCCTTAGAGTCTAGAAGTACCTAGGAGGCTAGCACTCAATTGAGCACTCAAAGCTCAATTAATTCCAATTATTTAGCCACCAACTTTTAGGGTAGGTCCCACATCTAAAAGAGGGAGTCCCTCAAACTTTAGAAATCTCAGAAACCTGTCCTTATGTCTCAGCAGGGACTTTGTTGAGGCCACCATATGGAAGACAAGCCAGAATGGGGCAATTTACAGAAATAGACAGACAATGGGAAAGAAGCATTTCTGTCCTGCTCCCCCACACCTGCAACTTCTCCATACATTCCTTGTAGTAGGAAGTGGGCATTGACACCAGGAATAGCCTATATGCTTTACATATGCTGCAGACTCCCAGAAAATTCCTCTGAGTACTGTGTATTTCTTTCCATGATGCCCATGTGCCCTTTCGTACTCTCTTTCCCAACCCCCTTGAGGATTCTTGACAATAGCTTCATTGTTTATTCTTCAACACTTAAAAAAGTGCACCTTCTCAGAGGCCCTTATCTTAAAGAAAACTGTAGTGTTCTTAAGGAAGCTTCTCCTCAGTACAGACTTATCTGCCGTACTCTCTCTGAAGTGGTTGTTACCATGATCTGTTCTTAAGGATCAAATCTGCATCTATGAATCTCAAAATGTTTCCACCCAAGTGTCCCAGTTATAAATTTCTGACCATGCTTTTTCAGATGAGGCTACAACACCACACAGCATGTCATAACTAGCATAGTATGTTGCTTCCAATCCCCTGCCTTGAAATCATTTCTAAGATTTACCAGCCTGGCCTGGGTAATGAGGCTGACAACAACTTTGTTCTCATAAATTCCCCAAAGACGCATCAACTCCCCCACCACAAGCTCACGACAGTCACCTAGTTAATCACACGCCTTCGCACATACGCACTCAGTAGGCAGAGACCCAGCAGGTATGGGGACAAGCCATCAGCGAGCAAAATGCGTAAATCTGAGCAGAGTCACGTTTTTGCTTGTCTCCATAGCAACAGAAAGTAGAAAACAGGCAATCAAGGATAATAAGCCCCGTGGGCGGCAGAACCTGTGAGAGCAAGTTAAGCCCCCATCCTTCCTTTTCTCTCTTTTCCACCCCCATCATCTTTCTGGAATATAAACAAGCATCAAGTCCCAGTAAAGAGGGCTCTTCAGGGTTCCATGACAACTGCCCTCCCTTCATCCTGTCTTCCCCCGCTTGCTCAGATGCACCACCTTTTTGCAAAACGCCTCCATCTCAAACAATCTGGTGACAATATGGCCACTTCACAACACCCAATCCCTGAGCCTGACTAGAAGGGGCTTCTGAGGGTCAGCGACCTGGACAGTGAGGAATGCAGCAGAGACAGAGCAGAGGCTAGACAGCTAAACACAGGACAATGCTGTTCTTTCTTCTCTTCTTTTCTCCAATTATTTATTTTGAAAGATTTAAAAACCACAGGAAAGTTGAAAGGATAGTAAAGTAAATGACTGTCACATCCTCATCTAAATTCACAAGTTGCTAAAAATTCAGCTTGTTAATATTGTATCTATACATCTATTTATCTATATGTCTGTATATTTATCAGTTGTTTAACTATTACGTAACTATGAAGATATCACATGTAATAAAATTAAGATCAAATCAGTAATATTTAATATGTAGTTCATGTTTAAATTTTCTGTTTGTCTCCAAAATATATTTTATAGCTGTTTATTTTTATTCTTATTTATTTATTTTTTGGACCTAAAATGCAAGCAAAGTACATGCATTGCACCTGGCATCTTGTCTTGTTTAACGTATCATAATCACATCCCCTCCACAAACTTCATTTTTTATTTTGAAATAACATTGTTTTTCAAAAATCCAGGGCAATTGTCTTATAGAATATTCTACATTTTGGAATTATCTGATTTCCCCCCTCCTAAGAATTAGATTCAGGTTAAGCTATACCATCAGATATGTTGTATTTGATCACTCCTCTAATGTACAGGGACGTTTTTTTTTTTTTCAAAAGAAAAATTCCTTGGGGAATGATTGTTTGAGACAAAACTACCCTGAAACATAAAACCATTTCACCTGGTGATTGTAGTCTTGACTGAGATTGTTCCTGAATTAATTATTACATCTGGTGAGAGTAGCAAAATGTTAATTTTCTACTCTGTCACTCCTGTGATTATTGCCTACCAAAAGAAATAAGAAATCTTCCATAATAACTTGTATTATCTATCTACGTATGTACCTAGCTACCTACCTTCTATTATCTATGTACTTATGTATCTATCATCTATCTATCTATCATCTGTCTGTCTGCCTCCTACCTACCTATCTTCTATAATCTATCTGTCATCTATCTACCTACCATCTATCTATATTTTATCTCTATCTCTCCACTACTTTATATCTTATTGAGATAAACACTAAACATCTAAAATCAGCATATATTTAAGTTGTACAGTTTGAAGAGCATTCACACATGCATACACCCATGAAAACATCACTATAATCAAGATAACATTATCATTATCCCTAAAAACTCTGTTGATACTTTGTAATCTCACTCTCCTCACTCCAATCTCAGGAGGCTACAACTGATATGACTTCTTTCACTGTAGATTAGTTTTCATTTGAAATATATATATTATAATATATATATAAATATATTTTATTCAAAAATATTGAAATAAATAAATATATATATATATATAAAACAACATAACATATGTTCCTTTATGCCTGGATTCTGTAGTCAGAATAATTATTTTGAGATTCAATTATAATATGTGTATCAATAGGTCATTCCTGTTGTTTCTTTTTCTTTTTTATTGCTGTATTGTATTCATTGTCTTTCAAAAATTTTATAATTTAAAATAATTTCAGATTTATAAGACAATTGCAAAGACAGTACAAAAAATTCCTGTATACACTTCTCAAAATTTTCCCTAATGTTAACATCTTACATGCTCTGGAATGCTTAGCAAAAATAAGACCATCTGCAGATAACCTGATACTATACATGGGAAATCCTAGAGACTCCAACAAAAATCTACTAGAAGTAATAAATGATTTCAGTAAAGTTGCAGGATACAAAAGGTTTTTTAAAGTTTTTATTTAAATCCCTTTAGTTAACATAATGTAATATCAGTTTTAGGTATACAATATATTGATTCAACACTTTCATACATCACTTGGTGCTCAACACATCAAGTAAAATATAGGATACAAAATAAATACCCATATTCCTGTAGCATTTGTATACACTAATAACAAAGTAGCAGGAAAGAAAAAAAGCCTTCTATGATTTCACCGAAAGTAATAAAATACCTAGGAATATTATTAACCAAGAAGGTAAAGAAGTGTACACCATAAACTATAAAACATTGACAAAACAAATTGAAGATGACACAAATGGAAAAATATTCCAGGATCATGGATTGGAAGAACAAATGTTGTTAAAATGTCTGTATTACCCAAAACAATCTACAGTGTCAATGAAAACCCTATCAAAATAAAAAGCATTTTTTCACAAAACTAGAACAATCTTAAAATTTGTATGGAACTACAGAAGATCCCAAGTAGCCAAAACAATATTAAGAAACAAGAACAAAGCAGGAAGTATCACAATTCCATATTTTTTTAATAATTTTTTTAAATGTTTTATTTATTTCTAGGAGAGAGAGAGAGACAGCGTGAGCAGGGGAGGGTCAGAGAGAGAGGGAATCACAGACCGAAACAGGCTCCAGGCTCTGAGCTGGCAGTCAGCACAGAGCCGGACGCAGGGCTGGAACCCACGAACCGCGAGATCATGACCTAAGCGAAAGTCGGACGCTTAACCGACTAAGCCACCCAGGCGCCCCTCACAATTCCATATTTTAAGATATACTGCAAATCTGTAGTTATCAAAACAGAATGATACTGGCAGAAAAATAGACACATAGATCAATGGAACACAATAGAGACACTAGACACAAACCCACAATTATTTGATCAATTATTGACAAAGGAGGCAAGAACCCCACAATAGGCTCTGTGTGGAGTCTTGTTAAGATTCTCTCTCTCTCTCTCTCTCTCTCTCTCTCTCTCCCCCCCCCCTCTCCCTCTGCCCCTCCCTGCTTGTGTTCTCTTTCTAAAACAACAACAGCAACAACAACAATAGGACCACTTTCTAATACCATACACGAAAATAAACTCAAATGTAATAAAGACCTAAATGTAATACCTGAAGTCATAAAATTCCTAGAAGGAAACAGGTGGTAATTTCTCTGACATCAGCCATAGCAACATTTCTCTCAATATGTCTCCTCAGGCAAAGGAAACAGAAGCAAAATAAAACCAAAAAAATACAAAAAAACAACTATTTAGACTACATCAAAATAAAAAGGTTTTGCACAGCAAAGGAAATGATCAACAAAACCAAAAGTTACCCTACTATGAGGGTTACCTAAAATGAGGGGAGATATTTCAAAAATCATATTTTCAATAAAATGTTAATATCCAAATGTATATTACTTATGCAACTAAACACCAAAAAACACCCAAATAATCCAATTAAAAATGGGCATAGAATGTGAATAGATATTTCCAAATAGGGCATACAAATAACTAACAAGCGTATGAAAAGACAATCAAGTCTCGACATCACTAATCATCAGGGAAATATAAATCAAAACCACAATAAAATATAACTTTACATTTGTCAAAATGGCTAGTATCAAAACGACAAGAAATAACAAATGTTGTCAAGGACTTGGAGAAAAAGGAACCCTCTTACATTGTTGGTAGGAATGTAAATCAGTGTAGCCACTGTAGAAAATAGTCCTCAAAGGAATAAAAACAAAATTAGAAATTCCATATTATCCAATAATTTCACTATCGGTATTCATCAAAAGAATGAACTATTATGTTTACGGCAACATTATTTGCAACTGTCAAGATATGAAAGCAACCTAACTGTACATCAATATACAAATGAATAAGGAAGATATGGTATATACATACATACATACATACATACATACACATTATGGAACATTGCACAGTAATAAAAAAGGACAAGATTGTGTCATTTGAAAAAATATGGATGAAATCTGGCCATGTGTAGCAACATGGATGGACCTTGAGGGTGTTATGCTGAGTGAAATAAGTCAGGCAGAGAGGGACAAATACCATATGTTTGCACGTATAGGAGGATTAGGAGGAACTTAATGGAGGACCATGGAGAAGAAAAAGGGGGGAAACAGTGGGGGAGGGGGAGAGAGGCAAACCATGAGAGACTCTTGAATGCTGAGAACAAACTGAGGGCTGATGGATGTAGCGAGGGGAGGGGAGAGATGGGCATGGAAGAGGACACTTGTGGGGATGAGCACTGGGTGTTATATGGAAACCAACTTGACAATAAACTATTTGTAAAAAAAAAATTAAAATAATAAAAAATAAAATAAAATAAAGTGCTGTTCAAAACAAACAAACAAACAAACAAACAAATAAAGCAAGTGGGGTACCTGGATGGCTCAGTCACTTAAGTGACCTAGGCTCAGGTTATGATTTCATGGTTCATGAGTTCAAGCCCCACATGGGAATCTCTGCTGTCACCCTCTCTCTATGCCCCTCCCTTACTTATGCTCTCTCTCCTTCTCACAAAGATAAATAAACATTTAAAAATATATATTGGATAAAGGGTTAGTATCCAAAACCTGTAAAGAACTTACCAAACTCAACCCCCCAAAACAAATAATACAGTGAAGAAATGGGTAGAATATATGAATAGATACTTTTCCATAAAAGACATCCAGATGGCCAACAGAGACATGAAACGATGCTCAATATCACTCATCATCAGAGAAATATACATCAAAACCACACTGAGATACCACCTCACACCTGTCAGAGTGGCTAAAATTAACAACTCAGGAAACAACAGATGTTGGCATGGATGTGGAGAAACCAGAACCCTCTTGCACTGTTGGTGGGAATACGAACCTGTACAGTCACTCTGGAAAACAGTTACTCAAAAAATTAAAAACAGAACTGCCCTACAACCCAGCAATAGCACTACTAGGAATTTATCCAAAGGATTCAGGAGAGCTGATTCACAGAGGCACATGTACCCCAATGTTTATAGCAGCACTTTCAACAATAGCCAAATTATGGAAAGAGCTTATATGTCCATCAACTGAAGAATGAATAAACAAGATGTGGTTCATCTATACAATGGAATACTACATGGCAATGAGAAAGAATGAAATCATTCCATTTGCAGCAACATGGATGGAACTGGAGTGTATAATGCTAAACGAAATAAGTCAGTCAGAGAAAGATATCATATGTTTTCATTCATATGTGGAACTTGAGAAACTTAACAGAAGACCATGGGGAAGGGAAGAGGAAAAATAGTTACAAACAGAAAGGGAGGGAGGCAAATCATAAGAGACTCTTAAATACAGAGAACAAACTGAGAGTTGATTGGGGGTTCAGAGAAAGGGGAAAATGGATGATGGGCATTGAGGTGGACAGTTGCTTGAGTAAGCACTGGGTGTTGTATATAAGTGATTAATCATGAGAATCTACCCTGAAACCAAGAGCACACTGTATACACTATATGTTAGCCAATTTGACAATAAATTATATTTAAAAAACTTAAATTTTTTTAAAAAGAATAAAAACAAGAGCTAATAAGTGCTGGTAAGAATGTAAAGAATACAGAATCCTAGTGCTAGTGTTGCAGGAATGTGGTACAGCCATTATGGAAACCAGTATAGTTGTTCCTCAAAAAGTTAAAAATAGAACTTCTATATAATTTCACAGTCACACTTATGGGTATATATGCCAAAGAAATGAAATAAGTATCTTGAATATATGTCTGCACTCCCATGTTCATTGTGACATTAGTCACAATATTCAAAATATGGAAATTAATTTAGACACTAAGTTTGATTGACAAACACTTAGATTGGGTCATGCATGTTGTCCCACATGGCAGGATGTCCTTCTTTTTTTAAGACTGAATAGAAGTCCAATGTATCCCATTGTATGTATACTTATTTTTTTGTATATTTACATGTGTACACATAAACATACAATGGAATATTTTCCATTCATATGTATAATATGTACACACATAAATAAACACAAAATGGAACACTATTCAGTCTTAAAAAAGAAGTGCATTCTGCCATGTGGGACAGCATTGATAAATCTGGACGACATTAAGCTAAACAAAATAATCCAGACACATAATGACACATACCATATTATTTCACTTACATATGGAAACCTAACTATATTAAATGTATGAAAGGAGAGAGTAGAATGGTGGTTGCAAGGGTTTGAGGAAAATGGAAGATGCATAGTATCAGTTATGAAGGATAAGCTCTGTAGACTTAGTGAAGAGCATGGGAACCATACCTTCCTCTATGTTCATCTACTGAGTTTCTCAAATTCCATATATGAGTGAAATCATATATCTGTCTTTCTCTTACTGATTTATTTTGCTTCACATAACACTCTCTAGTCCCATCCATGATGTTGCAAATGGCAAGATTCTATTCTTTTTCACTGCCAAGTAGTATTTCGTTGTATGTATACCACATCTTCTTTATGCATTCATCAGATGATGGGCATTTAAGCTCTTTTTTAATGTGGCTATTGTCTATACTGCTACTATAAACATTGGAAGCATGTGCCCCTTCAAATTATCATTTTTGAATCCTTTGGTTAAATACCTACTACTGCAATTGCTGAGTTTAGGGTTGTTTCATTTTAATTTGTTGAGGAAGCTCCATACTGTTTTGTAGTGTGGCTGCACCAGCTGGCATTCCCACAAACAGTGCAAAAGGGTTCCCCTTTCTTCATATCCTTACCAACATCTGTTGTTTCCTGAATTGTTAATATTAGTCATTCTGACGAGCGTGCGGTGGTATCTCATTGTGATTGATTTGTAATTCTCTGATGATGACTGATGTTGAGCCTCTTTTCATGTGTCTATTAGCCATCTGGATGTCTTCTTTGGAAAAGTGTCTATTCATGCCTTTTGCCCATTTGAGAGGGAGGCAAACCAAAACACACTCAAATACAGAGAACAAATTTAGAGTTACTGGAAAGGAGGTGGGTAGGAGATGAGTTAAATGGATGATAGGTATTAAGGAGAGCAGTATTTGGGATGAGCATTGGGTGTCATATGTAATTGATGAATCACTGGGTTCTACTCCTGAAGCAAAGACTACACTGGATGTTAACTAACTTGAATTTAAATTAAAAAAGAAGAAAATAGTACTGTATTACATACTTGTAGTTTGCTAAAACAGTAAATCTTATGTGTTCTCAACACACAAAAAATAATAGTAGCTATGGGAGTTGATCAATATGTTAACTAATTTAATTTTGTTCATTATTTCACAATGTATATTATATTAAATGCATCATGATATACATTTTACTTTATTTTAAAAAAATGTTTAATTTTGAGAGAGAGAGACAGGGACAGAACATGAGCAGTGGAAGGGACAGAGAGGGAGACAGAGAATCTGCGGCAGGTTCCAGACTCCAAGCTGTCAGCAAAGTGTCCAACATGGGGCTCAAACTCTTGAACCACGAGATCATGACCTGAGTCATAGTTGAATGTTTCACTGACTAAGCCACCCACGCTCCTATAATGTGCATTTTAAATATATACAATTTTCATTTGTCAATTAAACATCAACAAATCTGGAAAAAGTAAGACATTAACATTGGTACAAAGTACAAAGTATTAACTAATCTTTATTCGGACATTGACAGTTTCTTTCTTTCTTTCTTTCTTTTTTTCATGACCTTGACATTTAAAGAGCAATGGTCAAATATTTTATAGGAGGATTAGGAGGAACTTAACGAAGGACCATGGGTGAGAAGAAGGGGGAAAATCGTGGGGAAGGGGAGGGAGGCAAACCATGAGAGACTCTTGAATGCTGAGAACAAACTGAAGGCTGGTGAGGGTGGGAGGGAAGGGAAGGTGGGTGATGGGCATGGAGGAGGGCACTTGTGGAGATGAGCACTGGGTGTTATATGGAAACCAACTTGACAATAAACTATTTAAAAATATTTTATAGAATATCATTTAATTTGAGTATCTGGGTTTTATACATGGATACCACTGAAGTGAGGTGCTCTTCTTATCACATCATGTCACGTCACGTCACGTCACATCACATCACACCACATCAGTGTGTACATAATATTATCGTGACATGGTAATGTTAACCTTGATAACTTGGTTAAGATGGTTTCTCCCAGTTTACTCCACTATACAGTTGCTATTTTTTATTTTCCATACTTGTTAGAAGCAAATTATTAAGTCTTCACTAAAGGGAAGAGAATTAAGCTCTATCTTCTGGAGGAGTGAATACTTTTATAGTTTGGGATTCTTCTGTAAAGATTTATCCCTTATTTACTATTTATTTGTAAGTATAATAATTTATTTTAAAATATCATTATGGAGTTTGGTCAAGTATCATTATTATTTCATATGTATTTATTTTATTCTTTTAATTATATCCCCAAACCATCACTAATTATTTTGTTGCTGAGGTTGTTCCAGCTTTGTTTGGTCATTGGAGCTCTTTTGGTCTACTTCTATGTGCCTGTTATACATCCTATTTTAACTTTTTTTAATGTCCTTAACTTTCTGGCCTATAGGATGCTTCAGGGTCACACTGTATTTTTCCTTCCCCAGCCCTAGAATCTGCTGAAGCCCTGATTCATTGGATAATAAAGTTTAGAAAGTACAATCCAGGCATTGTATTTGCACATTGCTAAGGGAGTTTTGCTACTTCTAGGTCCTGTCAGCGAAAAGAATTAGAAAATATTATGTATGCCAATTTTCAGTCAGTTTTGTGAAAATTCTAGTTCTACCAAGCTATTCCTTCATGAAACCCAATTCATTTGTTTATTCCCTATCTTAAACTGGAAATTAGCAAAGTTAAATTTCCTCTTCACACTTAACAAGAAATAGTAACATTCTTCCTCAAAATGAAATTCTCATGATTACATACAGATAGGCTAAGAAATAAGGGTGCTTAGGTGGCTCAGTCGGTTAAGCATCTGACTTCGGCTCAGGTCATGATCTCACAGTTTGTGGGTTCGAGCCCCGCATCGGGATCTGTGCTGACTGCCAGCTCAGAGCCTGGAGCCTGTTTCGGATTCTGTATCTTCCTCTCTCTGACCCTCCCCTGCTCATGCTGTCTCTCTCTCTCTCTCTCTCCCAGAAATAAATAAAACATTAAAAAATTAAAAAAAAGAAATAAGTGGAATTGGTAAACATGTGTGAGCTAAATGAAAGTCTGCGTTGTGAAAAAGATACAACATGGCCAATCTAAGAGGGATGAATAATCTGGAAGTGCCGGAGACTGAAACTGCACAGGTCATCCTTGATAGCAAGGCCCAGGGAAACACCTGTGTGGAAGGACTGCGCAGATCATCCCTGATGGCAAGGCCCAGGGAAGAGACTGCAGTGCAGTCAGAAGAACTCCCGGAAGAATTCTTCTTCTCTACTTTGTCTGTACCTTTTACTCTCACTTCTGCTGTTAGTCTATTCTAGGGTTAATATGAAATCAGAATCTCCCAAAGTTCTCCCCTTCCTCCAAAATGGAATGTACCTAAATATCATGTCTTCCCCCTCAATCAGATGTTGTCTAATAAATATTGTAGCAATTAGCAAAATTGGAGACAGTCCAGTGTGCATTGGGTCTATGAGAGACCTAGAATTCATTTTCCTTGTATGAGTCTAATTGCCAGTAAGAATACATATTATGTCATAAGCAGAGACAAAAACAAGACTTACTAGTTGTGGAGGACTTTCTTGAATAAGTGTTAGAGAAATATTTGCCTGCTGACCTCAAGCCTGTAAGGCAACTTATGGATTGTTCTGGTCAAAGAATGAGATTGGTAAATGCAGAGACCAAATTCTAGTTGATCCACGTAAAACATTTCCATACGTCATCTAAGATAAATGTTGACATTGTTCTTTCTTAGTAAGGGGTTGTGAGAGTCTGTTACCTACAACCGCGGGTACAAGTATATCCTGTTTTTGCATGCCCACTGAATTTAAACAATTAAAGGGCACCGTGATCTCATATATTCTGACAATATGCTTCACTTATCCTTAGATACCTTGTCATACATACAGACATACATAAGAATGTATGTCTTTACATACATAAAGAATATGTAAAACTTTGTTATGACTCCCTGGTTAAATGTTATTGGTTGAAGTGGAAATTACATACCGTGAAATCACTGTTGCCAAGAAAACTTAGAAATGTTAAGTCCTATGACTGTACTAAAAAAATTTAAATAGTTTAAGCATGATTGTTTGAGTTTGCTATATAAAACCCTACGCTGAAAAATAAATTTGAGCAGTCCACCTGAAGAGGCTAGCTCCGTGTCTTCTTTCCGGGCCAACCCTGGCTTGCAGAAGCTGGTCCCCTGCATGGAAGGTTCCTCAGCTTCTCCAGTCTGCCTCCACCCAACCCCTCCCATATATGCTGTTAGCTATGAAAAGATAATGGCTATAATGGAGACCCATTGCACGGTACATGGAATATAGTGTAGAGGTTCCAGGAAACTGTCCTATCTGCCAGGTTGCTCTATTACTTCATACTCCCAGAAGAGCTCTGTGATTACCTCCTCTATTATTCTCAGGAACAAAATGTGCAAAATTTGGGATGTGAATCCTGAATGTCTATAGAAAATATTTAGAATATTTGGGCCTTTCCATATACATGACTGTACCCTCACCATTATACTGCACCCTCACTATTTTGTTCATGGTTTTTAGTCCCCAAGACTTGTGGAACTTGAAGGCCAAAAGGAAGAAATGCTGATAGCAGAGGAGACAGGGTATTTCCTAAGATTTATTAGGCAATATTACTTTCTTCACTCAATTGTTTTGATGTGCAAATATAAGACATTCAATGTGCAACCCTGAAATTGAAGTTTTTAACTGCTCAAGAGATCACATCCTGGAATATGAAGTAGTTTGAGCTTTATACTTACATATGGAATATGCAGATCACCACTCAAAGTCCTAAACCAAGGAGTTCTATGTTGATAGGAAAGAAAGTGAGCCGAGCAATATGGTTATTTGGATAGGTGTATCAACCTTAATAAGCATATAACCAACAGAAAAATTCCCCAGAAAATATGATTTTTGGGTGTGCATGGGGGGAAAGAGGCAACTCAGGTGGGGGAAGACAACAGACAACCTTACTTCTCCCTACCTCCCCCCATAATTTGATCTATGAAAACAGCACAGGTTGAAGTGAAGAGGCTAGAGGGACAGAAAAGGGCCTCATGATGGAAGATGCTCTCACCTGGCCTAATGGATCACTGCTGCCTGCTTTCCCCCACTGTGTGCCCACATATCTTTCTTCCTTGAGTGGCACAACCTGCTTAAATTTTCACTGGACACCACATTTCCCCAGAAATCTTCCACATTGGGCAACATGACCTCTCCTCACTTCAGTCAAAACCAGCAATGGACCTGAGGTGAAGAAAGCAGCTGGTGAAGACATAGCTCATGTTTCTGATATCAAGAAGACATTTCCTTAGGTGCTGTTAGCAGGCCATTTGGCCACCAGGATCCCCTTTGGCTCTCTAATCTCTTACCTCATCCCTGGTCAACTTTCACAGGATTTTCCATTCCTTGTCTTAAATAGATCTTAGGCAGCTGCTCTTGTCATTTTATTCTCTATGTTGCTTAACCCCTTGCCAAGCCTCATTTGCATCATTACTTTAGACACACTGAGAAAAGGCAGAATGTGCTGGGTAGGAACACAGAATCAGCTTTACAATAATCTGGGCTCAAAGCCTGATTCTGACTCTCATTAGGTCTGTGTTTCTGTGTAAATAATTTAACCCCTCTGTGCTGTTATTTCAACTGTAAAGTGGGAAAAAATAGTAATAGCGTTGATACCGTAGGGTTCTAATGATGTTTACACGAGTTAATATACACAGTCCTAAGAGGAGGACCATGCACCTCAGAACTGTTATGAAAGTGTTAGGCACCTACTAAAAGCTGTCATTGCTCATACGCCTCTCAAAAATCCCAGAGCAGCCCAGCTGTAGGATAGGAAAGAGGTAGATACTGCAGGTTTATGTGTTCAGGCCCGGTAGTGTCTAATAATAAATACAAAGACTATAGAATGCCATCCAAAGGGAAGGAATGTTTCCCTAAGCATGTACTCTTTGAGAGCAAATACATATTTTGAAGACGCTTCCTCTCCTATAAGATCTCACAAATAATCATGTGAAACTACAAGCAACTTATATCCAATACCTAAGTTGTGAATTATTAGGCATGGGTTATAATTTCTTCACTCAACACCCGTAAAGTTACCTCCAAATTCCGGCTTCCCAAAACATCTTTAGTTCCAAATAGTAACCCCAGAAGGAGGTGGAGGTAGGAACTGAAAGATGGAGTAAATTATATTTGAGAATGAAGCTGACAGGGAGCACTTTCAGCTTCCTATTCATGGTTCCATGATGCCTGGGCCTCCAAAACTTCCATTTGGCAATGAGGACAGCTGAGGTCATAGATAAAGAATGCTGTGCTGACCCATGAATGTTCTTCTGTCCCCAGGAAGAACCCTCAGGTCCCAGAACATTGTATACTGTCTTCCTCCTCACTCCAACCCCTACCCTGATCCTTGTACTTGTCTGGCTCTCATTTTTGTCTTCAACAACAAACAAAACAAACAAAATACACCAAATATGAAGGCATATCCTCAAATACATTACTTGTAATAAATGTTAAATATTTTGGCCTCAATATTTTCAGAGGTTTATACATATACCTGTATTTTGTTTTTTGTTGTTTTTTGTGCTCTTTTTGTTTTTTGTTTTCTGTTTTGGGGTTTTTTTTTTGGCCTCACAGTAACTTTCAAACACACATATTAATACTTTTAAGGAAAAACCTTAACAAATATGTTGTTTTTATGCATGATGGTTTTGACTATGTTACCAAATATAAATGTGGCAAAATCATAAGTTTTCTCAATTTTATTCCGTGGCAGTAGAGAATATAAACATATCCAGCTAAAGAAGAATAAACAAGCAAAAAGAGATGACTTTCACATGTTGTGACGAGTAAGTTAAGGATTTAAAATTTAAATTGTGTACATTACTCACTTCAACCCTAAATATTTAATTTGTTTAGTCCTTTCTTGATTTTTTGTCAATTTAGTCATCAAAATTTTCAAACCAAAAAGTTGAAAGAATTGTGTGAGCACCACCTATATTCTATAATCAATATTTTATTATATTTGCCCTAGCAAATACGTATCCATTCCTATATTTAATACATATAATTTTATGTACTTTAAATACATTTCAGACATCAGTACACATCACCCCTACAAATACCATTAATGAGATGACAATATTTTCTTACTTAGATAAAATCTAAATATAGTGAAATGTACAAATATTAAGTGCTGAGTTTTGACAAATGGACGAACTGATGGACCTCAAAACCCTAGAAAATTGTCATCAATGCAGAAAGTTGCCTCATGATTCTTTCCATTCAATTCACAGCAACCGCTGGCTAATTTTTCTTAACAATAGATTATTTTGCTTGTTATTGAGAATCATACAAACATAATCAAATTGTACGGATTTTTTGAGTTAGATTATTACTCATCACTATAATGTTTTTGAAGTTTTCCATGCTGCAGTATGTATCAGCAGATCCTTACATTTTGTTGCTGAGTTGCATGCTAAAGTTTGGCACTGTGACTGTTTCCAGGTGTTTACTATAGTATATAAGAAGCATGGATCAAAAGATGAGGCCCATCCGAAGATTCAAACATGTGAATCAGAAAAAGCAGCAGTACTTCATCATCAAAATTCCTCATTCTGACATCTCTAATTTTAGTGATTTTTGACAAATTAGGTGGTGAGAAAACCCTCTGCAATTTGGATAGAGACCACGATATCTAAAGTTGGGTTGTATGTGGAAATGAAGTGCCAAGAATCTTTTTTAGTAAAAAAAAAAATTCTTTTAAAAATGTTTATTCATATTTTGAGAGAGAGAGAGAGAGAGAGTGAGTGAGAGCAAGTAGGAGAGAGGCAGAGGGTGTGGGGAAAAAGAGAGAATCCCGAATAGTCTCTGCGCTATACTGGAGAGCCCAATGTGGGGCTCTATCTCAGGAGCAATGAGATCATAACCTGAGCTGAAATCAAGAGTTAAATGCGTAACCAAATGAGCCACCCAGGTATACTCCCCCCCCCCAAAAAATATATATATTTTTGCCAAATCTTACTCTTGATTAAATAACAACAATAAAAAGACATAGGTGGCACCCATAAGGCAGCAAAATGTATAGGAGGTACTCTGTTCAAGAAATACATGTTAGGTTGAGGAACCTGAGTGGCTCAGTCAGTTAACTGTTTGGCTTCAGCTCAGGTGATGATCTCACGGTTCGTGGGTTTGAGCCCCGTGCCGGACTCTATGCTGACAGCTAGCTCAGAGACTAGAGCCTGATTCAGATTCTCTCCCTCTCTCTCTCTCTCTCTCTCTCACAAGTAAATAAAACATTATTTAAAAAAAAAAAAGAAATACATGTTGTCTACAAAGTAGAAAGAATTATCCACCAAGATCAAGTGGGATTCATTCCTGAGTTACAGGTCTGGTTCAATATTTGCAAATCAATCAGTGTGATAAATCACATTAAAAAAAGAAAAAAAATATAAAAACCATATGATCCTGTGAATAGATGTAGAAAAAGCATTTTACAAAATACAGCATCCCTTCTTAATAAAGATCCTCGAAACAGTCAGGATAGAAGGAACTTACTTAAACACCATAAAAGCCATCTATGATAAGCCCTCAGCTAACATCATCCTCAATGGGGAAAAACAGAGCTTTCCCCCTGAGATCAGGAACACAATAAGGATGTTCACTCTCAACACTGTTGTTTAGCATAGCGCTGGAAGTCCTAGCATCAGCCATCAGAGAACAAAAGGAAATAAAGGGTATCATAATTGGCAAAGAAGAAGTCCACCTTTCATTTTTCGCAGATGACATGATACTCTACATAGAAAACCCGACAGACTCCACCAGAAGCCTACTAGAACTGATCCATGAATTCAGTAAAGTTGCAAGATACAAAATCAATGTACAGAAATCGGTTTCATTTTTATACACCAGTAATGAAGCAACAGAGTGAGAAATCAAGAAACTGATTGCATTCACCATTGCACAAAAAACCATAGAATACCAAGGAATAAACCTAACCAAAGATATAAGAGATCTGTATGATGAAAACTATAGAAAACTTATGAAGGAAATTGAAGAAGACACAAAGAAATGGAAAAACATTCCATGCTCATGGACTGGAAGAATAAATATAGTTAAAATGTCATTACCTCCCAAAGCAATCTACGCATTCAATGCAATCCCAATCAAAATTGCACCAGCATAGTTCTCAAAACGAGAACAAACTGTCCTCGAATTTGTATCGAAACACAAAAGACTCTAAAGAGCCAAAGTAATATTGAAGAAGAAAACCAAAACAGGAGGCATCACCATCCCAGACTTTAGCCTCTACTACAAAGCTGTCATCATCAAGACAGTATGGTATTGGCACAAAAACAGACACATAGACCAATGGAATAGAATTGAGAACTCAGAATTGGACCCAAAAGTGTACAGCCAACTAATCTTTGACAAAGCAGGAGAGAGTATCCAATGGAAAAAAAACAGCCTCTTTAACAGACGGTGTTGGGAGAACTGGACAGCAACATGCAGAAGAATGAAACTAGATCATTTTCTCACACCACACACAAAATAAATTCAAAATGGACAAAGGACCTGAACGTGAGACAGGAAACCACCAAAACCCTAGAGGAGAATGCAGGAAACAACCTCCTCGACCTCCACCGCAGCAACTTCTTACTTGACACATCCCCAAAGGCAAGGGAATCAAGAGAAAAATAAACGATTGGGACCTCATCAAGATTAAAAGCTTCTGCATGGCAAAGGAAACAACGCATAAAACTAATAGGCAACCGACGGAATGGGAAAAGAAAGTTGCAAATGACATATCAGATAAAGGGTTAGTATTCAAAATCTATAAGGAATTCCCCAAACTCCACACCCAAAAAACTAATAATCCAGTGAAGAAATGGCCAGAAGATATGAAGAGACACTTCTTCAAAGAGGACATCCAGATGGCCAACAGACACGTGAAACGATGCTCAGCATCCCTCCTCATCAGGGAAATACACATCTAAACCACAGAGATACCACCTCACGCCAGTCAGAGTGGCGAAAATGAGCAGATCAGGAGACTCTAGATGCTGGTGACTATGTGGAGAAACGGACACCTTCCCACACTGTTGGTGGGAATGAAAACTGGTGCCGCCCCTCTGGAAAACAGTGTGGAGGTTCCTTAAAAAATTAACACTAGAACTCCCCTATGACCCAGAAATAGCACTGCTAGGAATTTACCCAAGGGAAACAGGAGTGCTGATGCATAGGGTCACACGTACCCCAATGTTTATAACAGCACTCTGAACACTAGCCTAAACATGGAAAGAGCCTCAGTTTCCATCAGCTGATGAATGGATCAAGAAGATGTGGTTCATCTATACAATGGAATACTACATGCTAATGATAAAGAATGAAATCTGGCCATGTGTAGCAACATGGATGGACCTTGAGGGTGTTATGCTGAGTGAAATAAGTCAGGAAGAGAAGGACAGCTACCATATGTTTGCACGTATGGGAGGACTAGGAGGAACTTAAGGGACGATCATGAGGGAGAAGAAGGGGAAAAATTTTAGGGGAGAGGGATGGAGGGAAACATGAGAGACTCTTGAATGCTGAGAACAACCTGAGGGCAGATCAGGGGGGAAGGGGACGGGGAATGATGGGCATGGAGGAGGGCACTTGTGGGGATGAGTACTGGGTGTTATATGGAAACCAACTTGACAATAAACTATTAAAAAAAGAAGTCAGAAACTATTAAAGAAACTATTTAAAAAACATTGTCATGTTTTATTTCAGAAAAATTTTCCATACCTTACTATCCATGTTTAGTTCGGAAAGCCTTCAATAGTTGTTATGTTATATGATACAAGGTAGGGACCATATATTTCCATATTGATCTAAGAACATTTTTTAAATGACTATTTTACCATTGTTTTACAGTATATTTATATTATAACTCAGGTCGCTATATTTGTGGGAATCTGTGTCTGTATTTTGTTCCAATATTTGCTTATGTATGTACGTACGTATGTATGTACGTATGTATGTATGTATGTATGCATGTTTTTTAGGGGTGGGAGATATGTGAACTTTGTGTATCTTGAGTGGGAAAGTTGATTTTCACTCTGCATTTTAATTTGAATAGTCTATTTAATGTAATCACCGTTCTATTTGGGTTTCACCTGTTTTATGTAACTGCTTTGTAGGTACTTTAAAATCAAATACTTAGTCATTCATTATTGTACCCCCTAAAATTATTATTTATGCATTTTTAAATTATTCCTATTGACTCTCCAATGGATTACAACATGCTCAGTTAACTTTATAAATCCTAATATGAATTTCTCCTTTTCTCATTTTCTCAGTAATGACAGAAAACATGGACTACTTCAACTCTCTTCTCTCCTTATTCATTAGTTTTGTCTTGTATTTTGAGTCTATTTTATTGTAAACCCTATAAAATCTTGGGATTATTGTTTTGTACACCAATATCTATTCATATTTAAATACATATTCAACTTTTATTTTGTCCTCCAGATGTGTTTCTTTTAGATGTTATACTACTTGAATAGATCTTTTTTATTTTTCATTTGGAATGATATGTTGGTAAAACATTTCTAAAAACTTACTTATATTATCTGAATTTAAGTAATATTTCCATTGAATATACGATTCTTGGTCATCTGTTATTTTATTTTTTTATTTACTTATGGTTATGAGAAGGCATTCTATTGATTTTTGGCTTCAATTATTTCTGTTTATATCTGTTTTATTATTGCTTTCTTTAACATAATATGTATATTTTTTCTGGCTTCTTTCAAGATTTTCCTCATTGAATTGGCATTCAATAATTATATATATGTATATATGTATTAATATGTAATGCATATATAATATATATCAGTAATTATATAGTCAATAATATATGTAATATATATTCAGCCACAAATGTGTAATATATATATTCAGCCATATATATATATATGTATGTATGCCATAGATGTTATTTATCCTGCTAGATTTTCACTGGACTTTTATAATCTATTTATTGATCTTTCATAAATTTTGGAAAATTCTCAGGCATTAGTTCTTCAATATTGCTTTGGCGCTCATTCTCTCTGTTCTACTTTAGTCTCATTCCAAATGCATTAGGTATCTTCATTGTGCTCTAGATATTTCAAATATAAATATTCAATCATTTTATTTTAGTACTTATTTTCATATATTTGCTTTTGGTTCATCTGCCTACTTTTTACTTGATCTTTCAAATGATATATGGAATTATTAATTTTAGATATAGTGTCTTTCATTTATGTACTTTTTGAGTATGTTATGCATTCTTCACCCTTGAAAATGCATCATATTTTAATCTTTTAATGTTTTTCTCTATTTCAATAGACATATCAATCAAAATTAAAATTAAGAATATTAACTCACCAAGTCCCTTAACGGCTATAGAAAAATTGCCAGTTCAAAACATTATGCTGTATAGAAAAGTGTGTAGAAGTGTCAACAATTTCAAATTTTAACCATAAAAGTACAACTGTAATACTATCAATATAATTGTATGAAAAAAATACATATGCATTTTTATATATATTCATATGTGTGTGTATATATGTATTTCAAAGTACTAATGAATAGTATTTTAAATAGTTATGGCTAAGAAACAGACTATAGCATCTGGGTGCATATCAAGAGTAATGTGCTTATGTTATTTTTTCCATATTCAGAAAACCCATAGAAAAAAGATAGCAGAATGGGCTAATTCAAGATATCAATGTTTCTCCAAACTTGCAGGTTAACATAACTTTTATGAGACAATGATCTAAGTTAGAGAGAAAATGATCAGCTAACACCTTCCTGGAGATAATCTCATCTGTATTTCTGGAAAGAGGCAAGACTTGACTATGGGCAGAAAGAATGTTCCTGTTGCAAACACAATGCTGTGTGGACTCCAGTCAGAACCACAAACTCTACCTTTGCCCTTACCCATAAAAGCCCTCCCATGTGCCTGTTTCCAAACATTTTTCTTAGTAGTTAAAAATAGACAAATAGACCTCAACATTGCTTCACATGAAATACTTTTTAAAAACTCTGGCCCTAGTTTTACATGTTTTGGGTTATAAAAGTGTGAATCATATAACATGTCCTCAGCAGCTGCCCCATCCTAAAGCCAGAAAATGCTTCTAGGACCGAGCACATGAGATGAGGGGAAAGACTAATAGGACACAACTTGTACTGTGGTACCAGTGCTCGTTATAAGGCATAGCCTTTTTGTTCACGAGAATTTGGTAATGGTTCTTATTTTTCTCAGCCATTAGCTTACTCTTTATTCAATTCCATATTGCATGAATTTTATAATTTGCAGATTATTAGAGTGTTTTTGTGCACATTAAAGGCACCTTAATCAGGGATTGGCTTAATCCTTTCAAAGCCCAGTGACTACCATGCTTGTCGACAGGGAAACAGGTGGTAACAGCGAGTAAATGTTGAGCTATATTTTGTTCTATCTCCATAGCAACAAGATAGAAACACATAGGGCACATCATTTCCAGCAAGGAAGAAAAGAAAATGAGACGTTCCTTCCTTCTTTCCATCTATCCTCAAATCCCATTTCTATCCTTTTCCTCTAGGGAAAAAATAGTGGGGGACATAGGTATAAAGAAATCTATTTATTACAAAAATAATGTCATATAGGCTCTCTATCTCAAGATTAGGTCTTTTTTTTTTTTTGGTCTCCCTGTCATATGGCAGCAGATTATATTATCAGTACCAATTATTGATTTTTACTTTTTTATTAGAATTTTATTGCCCCATCAAATGCATAGACACTTGACTTTCTTTTGCAATGCGAGAAGAAATTATGAATGCCACACCCACGCATAAGCCTAAGAAACCTTACACGCTTCTGTGATTGCTTTTGTTCCTCCTGTCACATAAATGGCATGTCCTTCAACCTGAATCCTAGAATAAAGAATTGTACATGATTCCCATCAGACACACAGCCACTATTTATGTGAAAAAGAAAATAGTGCTTGTAAGTATGAATATAAGAGAGTTTGAAGTCCTTTCCTACTATACATTAACTTAGTGAAACTAATGAACAAGTTATGAGATCCCACCAGAAAAGACAACTAGATTCTTAGCAGGTACAAACAATAGGCTGTTACAAAGTTGTTACTGATGCCAAGAAAATGAAGTGAGCCATTTTTTTAATTGATAAAATATTTTTCTAAAACTTTTCTGTATGTAAGTTGTTATAAACCTATGGGTTTAGGCAAAGAGATTGAGAATGTGAAGGTAACTAACATGACCTAGCTGTTACTGGTTACTGTAAAAGGTATTATATGAAAGGGAAATTCCAGAAAATAATCTGTGAATTTGATAGCAAAATTGAAATATGGAATTTTTATCCTCTCTAAACAAAGGTGAAACAGAAACATCAAATATCAGTGTTAAAGCAAAGTTGAAACCAAGAGTGTGGCCTCAAGAGTGTGGTCTCGTATCTTTTGTTACAACCTCTGAATTTATTAAAGGGAACATTCAGTTAACAAATTTAGCTTCACAAAATGTTTCAAGAGACAAAGGAGACTAAGAATTTGACTCTTTTTTTGGAGGCATGATCAATTTAAGTTACATCAATTTACTTCAGATTACTTTAAGCCACAGGCGGAGGATGTCTTGGAAAGAATAGTGGGTGTGGTTACTGTCATGTTGGAATTTTACAGAATAAAAGCTAAATTTGTGTACAGAGAGCTATACTGTCAAGGAGCCAGCAGCCTGTGTTAAATTATGCTGTGGCTATTTGAGACCTAAAATGATCTTCGGACCCCCAATAATCTGCTTGTCCCCAAAGAGGAAATACTATTTAATGCCCTATGCCAATGTGGCCAAGGAGGATGATGGAGAACCCTCTACTCTCAAATGGTAGAGCCAAGAATCACAGAGAATGAAAACCTGCTCCAAGAGAGCAGACCTAATAAAAGAAGACTGTCTACCAATTAGCTAATGGGGACATAATGTTTCCCCAGAAGACGTTCAGAATTCTTTGTTTTTCAGTTTTTTTTAAATGTTTTTTTTTTTTTCTGAGAGAGAGATAGAGACAGTGTGAGCAGGGGAGGGTCAGAGAGAGAGGGAGACACAGAATCTGAAACAGGCTCCATGCTCTGAGCTAGCTGTCAGCGCAGAGCCTGACACGGGGCTCAAACCCACGAACCATGAGATGTGAACTGAGCCAAAGTCGGACGCTTAATCGACTGAGCCACCCAGAGGCCTCTGAATTTCAGAATTCTTACAATGAGAGCTGAGTCCCTCCCAATCTTCCAATCTTCCCCCTTTAGAAGGAGAATATTTATTGAAATAGCCCTGTCCTGATTCATGCTGGATAGAGAGCTTAATTTATGTGTGTGTGTGTGTGTGTGTGTGTGTGCGCGCGCGCGCGCGTGCGCATGCGTGTGTATATTTGGATTATAAAGAAACAATATAGATTAGGGGTGCTTGGGTGGCTCAATTGGTTAAGCGCCCAACCTCGGCCCAGGCCATGATCTCATGGCTCATGGGTTCGAGCCCCGTGTTGGACTCTGTGCTGTTGGCTAGCTCAGAGCCTGGAGCCTGTTTCAGATTCTGTGTCTCCCTCTCTCTGACCCTCCCCTGCTCACGCTGTCTCTCACCCTCTCTCTCTCTCAGAAATAAATTAAAAAGAAAAACAATATAGACTAGAATTTTATCATGAGATACAGATCTTTCACCCTCTCTCTCTCTCAGAAATAAATTAAAAAGAAAAACAATATAGACTAGAATTTTATCATGAGATACAGATCTTTAACTATGATGTCGTGGTTAGATGACACTTATGGAGGTTTCACTTAGCGGAGGGAGTGAGTTCTGCACACTTGAAGGAAGGAAGTAATATTTGTAACAAGGTTTGGATTATGGTAGATTCCATTGTTGTACTCAATTGTTTAATCCCTACTTCCCTGCAAAAAGATATACTCTATATCCCACAGAAATTGGGCTTGGACATAGAACTGTCTTTGGAATGTGAGTTGAGGTGGTGAATATCACATCCAATCAGATACTTCACCCATCCCAGGATGTGTTATTACCTTTACTTTTACTATAAAAAATGTGATGTAATATTTGGTCTGGATCCCAGAAGATACATAAAAGAAAGCTGTAGTTGACCACTATTGATATATCCATGAGCAAGATAGAAAAGTTTGTGATTTTCAAGGGAGGGGTCTTTGATATTACAGTATAACATAATGAAAGCCAAATAAAATGAGTGCATATATTTCATTTTTGCAGATATGTTTTCAGCAGCAAAATTTCATAAAAAGTGTCTTTAGCACCTCATTTTGACATATAGCTACGTATAGCTCAAGTTTCATACATCCTGATCTTTCTCTGTACAAATCTGCCTGCACATAGATTTTTTTAATATTAAGAAAAAAACGTGGTGAGAAATCCTTTGTGATCTGCCCTATGTGAGGGGTAATCCTGAATAAGGTATCTGAACTTGAGGGGCCTGAGGAAGTGACATGTGTTTTTGCAGCCTGGGAGGATATGGGTTCTGAACCAGGTGAGAAGGCACAGAGAAAAAAAAAAAAAAAGCAGTGGCCATGGGAGAATGGTTACATATTATAGACACCCTAAGTAAGTACATTTTGAAGAATATTGGAAATCAGAATTCCACTCTTGGGAATGAAACTTTCCAAACTCTCGGAGAATGCACTTTCACACGTTCAAAATCTTGTGCTGGGTACTATCCTTTGATATTTTTCTCACCTTATTGGGGTTCCCACCCTGTCCTGGGCCATCGCAACTACCTCAGAAGTTGCCTTCCCCAGACCCATATACAGTTTGTCTTCCTTTCACAACTTTCCTTACCCTTTTCTATGCATGAAGGAGAAGATTTAGGTACTTGGGATAACTGATCCATGCCCACAGTTAGTGTGTGTGAGCTCTGGAAAGAACCGTGCCCCACTCTAGCTCTCTAAGAACTCTTCCAGATACCTACTACCAATTTTCTTCACTCATGGGTTTAAAAATAGCATTTTAACAAAGTGAAGCCTGGATGGTAGCTTATACAAGAAATTTCCAATTGGGGCCCAGTTGGCTACATTTTTCCCCTCTGTCGCTTAAGTGTCCAACATCAGCTCAGATCATGATCTCACTGTCCATGGATTTGAACACTGTATTGGACTCTCTGCTGACAGTTTGGAGCCTGGAGTCTGCTTTGACTCTGTTTCTTTCTCTCTCTCTGACCCTCCCTTATTCATTCTCTCTCTCTCTCTCTCTCTCTCTCCTCTTTCCCTCTCTCTCAAAATAAATAAAGTAATTAAAAATAAATTTCCAAGTAAATATCTTGATTTTTTTTTTAGTTTACACTTGAGTAGCTCATATCTCTCAGGGTATTTAGAGATCAGAAGGTTAAATAAGGATTGTGTGCAGAAGAATTAAATAATTTACATAGATGTTCTACCTATCTATGTAAGGAGAGGAGCACAACTTCCTGCTCAAGTGTGGGCTGTCCAAAGTGATTTCCTTCCAATGATTACGGTATGGAAAGGGGATTAAAAGAGTAACTGTTGTGGAAAAATCTGACAAACACTACCAAGTTTCAAGGTCAACATCAACAGTGATATATTACGTGATGACATATGACTTTGATATGATGTGATGGAAATGCCATTTTCTTGGTAGTCTTCATCCCCAAATCCATAACCCCAGTTTAATCATGAGGAAAACATTAGGTAAATTCTGATAGAGGGGAAGTTTACAAAATACCTGACCAGTACCCTCAAAATGGTCCAGGACATAAACAACAGAAAAACTGTCACAGCCACGAGGAGCCTTTAAAAATATGATGACTAATTGTGATGCAGTATCCTGATGGGATCATGGAACAACAACAACAACAGCAAGACATTAGGTATAAGCTAAGGTAATATCAATATGCTTTAGTTATTAATAATATATCAGTATTGGATCATTACTTATGAAAAAGGTAACTTAGTAACTGAAAATGTTAATAATAAGGAAAACTGGGTATGTGGTATATGAGAACTCTCTGTACAATCTTTTCAACTTTTCTTTAAATCTAAAACAAAGTCATTTTTCCTTATCTTTCCTTCAATGAATCAGGTCAGGTAAAGCACAGCATGGAGAAATGTTTCTGAAAAACCCTCCGACATGTAGAGACACCTCTGTTCACCCTACCCAACTGTAAAAGAGGCAAAGACAGGAAGGAGATGCTACAGTCCATCAAAAGAGTAAGCAAGCATTAAGAAGCCCACTTTAGCCCAGGACAAAGCCACTTGTCTCCTACACATGAAAATTATCCACCAAAGGTTTTTAGAATAATAATTCCATCTATTTTTCCTGAAAATAGATTTCTTTAATAAAAATACCACTTCAAAGTCTCTTTGTACTGTCCTGATGCATACAGCCTGTTGTGAGCACTTTATTACTTCCTCTATCAGGCAGTGATTCTGACAATTGACAGTAGGAACAATGAGTCATATCAAGACTTGACTCACAGTCTGTACATCTAAGGGAACTAAAAAAAAAATGAAAAGATGAACAGAGACCAAAGTAAGTAGAAGAAAGGAAATAATAAAGATCACAGCAGAAATACATGACATAGAGACAAAAGAAATAAAAAAGAAAAATCAATGAAACAAAGAGCTGTTCTTTAAAAAGATAAACAAAATTGGTAACCCATACCCAGACTCATCAAGAGTAAAAGAGAAAGGACTCATATGAACAAAAACTGAATCCAGGAAGAAATAGAATATTTGAACACACCAATTACTAGTAATGAAATTGAATCAGCAATACAAAAACTATCAAAAGAATAAAAATAAAAGTCCAGTGTCACATGCATTCACAGGTAAACTCTACCAAACTTTAAACAATAATTAATACTCATTTTCCTCAAACTATTCCAGAAAATAGAAGAGGAAGGAAAGATTCCAAATATATTCTTATGAGGCCAGCATTACCCCTGATACCAAAACTAGACAAAGACACTATTAACAAAAAGAAAAGAAAGAAAGAAAAGGGGGGAAGGAAAGAAAATTACAGACCAGTATCTCTGGTTAACATAGAAACAAAAATCCTCAATATAAAATATTAGCAAACCATGTTCAATAACACATTAAAAGAATCATTCATCATATTTTTTAAAATTAATATTTGTTTATTTTGAGAGAGAGAAAGTGAGACAGTGTGAGCAGAGGAAGGTGGAGAGAGAGAGGAGACACAGAATCCAAAGCAGGATCCAGGCTCTGAGCTGTCAGCACAGAGCCCTACGGAGGGCTTGAACTCACAAACCATGAGATCATGACCTAAGCTGAAGTTGATGCTTAACCGACTGAGACATCCAGGTGCCCCTCATCGTGATTAAGTGACATTTATTCTAGGGATCCAATGATGGTTAAATATTTAAAAATCAATCAATCTGACATACTGCATCAACAAAACAGAAGATAAAAATTATATGGTCATCCTAATAGAGAAATAAAAGGCATTTGACAGAATTAAACATCCATTCATGATAACAACTCTTAACAAAGTGGTTTTTTAGGGAACATACCTCAGCATAATAAAGGGCATTTATGAAAAACCCACAGCTGGCATCATATTCAATAGAGACAAACTGATAGATTTTCTCTAATATCAGGAGCAAGACAAGGATATCTCCTCACAGAATTTTTATTCAACATAGTACTGGAAGTCCTAGCCACAACAATTAGACAAAAAAAAGAAATAAGAGGCATCCATATTGGTAAGGAAGAAATTAATCTGTCACTATATGCAATGACATAATACATAAAAATCTTAAAGACTCCACTAAAAAACAATTCAAAGTAATAAATTAATTCAATAAAGATTCAGGATTAAAAAAATTAATACCCAGAATTGGTAGCATTTCTCTATACTAATAATGAATTAGCAGAAAGGGAAATTGGGAAAACAATTACATTTACAATTGCACCAAAAAGAATAACATACTTAGGAATAAACTTAACCAAGTAAGTGAAAGACTTATCCTCTAAAAACTATAAAACACTGATGAGAGACATTACAGATCATTTAATTAGAAAGATATTCCATGCTCATGATTTGGAAGAATTAATATTTATTAAATGTCCATACTACCCAAGGCAATTTCTAGATTCAATGTAACCCCTGTCAAAACACCAGCAACATTTTTTAAATTTAAAACAAATTGTGATAAAATATGTATGTGATTAGAAAAGACTCCCAAAAGCCAAAGCAGTAAAGAAAGAAGAATAAAGTTGGATATATGACAACCCCAGATTTCAAGGTTTACTACCAAGTTGTAGTAACAAAAATGGTGTGCTACTCAAACAAAAATAGACACTTGGATCAACAGAACAGAAAAGAGAGCCCAGAGATAAACTTGTCATTATATGGTTAATTAATTTGACATGGGAGGAAAGAATATACAGTGGGGAAAAATAGTCTCTTCAGTAAATGGTGCTGGGAAAACTGGACAGCTCCATACAAAGGAATAATACTGAACCACTTTCTGATAGTATGCACAAAAACTCAAAATGGGTTAAATATCTAATAAGGAGTTAATATCCAAGATATAAGGGGTAATATACAAAGTATACATGAAACTTATACAATTGAATACCAAAAAAAAATAAATAATATGATTTAAAAATAGGCAGATGACCTAAATGCACATTTTCTTTAAAAAGACATACAGATGGCCAACAGACACATTAAAATATGCTTACCATCACTAATTCTCAGGGAAATATAAATAAAAACCACAATGTAATATCACTTTACATCGGTCAGATTGGCTAATATAAAAACAAAGCAAAACACCAGAGAAACAAAAACAAACAACCAAAAACAAAACAACAAAAAAAATAAGAAAGGACAAGTTTTGCCAAGGATGTGGAGAAACAGGAGCCCTTGTGCATTTTTAGTGGAAATGCAAATTGGTATAGCCACTGTAGAAAACAGCATAAAAGTCCTTTAGAAAATTAAAAATAGAAATACCATATGATTCAATAATTCCACTACTGGGCATTTACTCAAAGGAAATAAAAACACTAATTCAAAAAACATATGTATCCCTATGGTTATCACAGAATTATGCACAATAGCCAATATAAGGAAGCAACCTGAAGTCCATCAATAGGCAAATGGATACAGAAGATGTGGTATAGAGGCTCCTGGGTGGCTCATCCCAGTTAGTGGGATCGAGCCCAAATTTGGGCTTTGCTCTGATAATGTGAAGTCTGCTTGGGATTCTTTTTCTCACTCTCTTTCTCTGCTTGCTCATATGCTCTCTCTCTCTGAAAATAAATAAGCATTAAAAATAATGGATGTGGCACACCCCCCACACACGTGCATCCACACAATAGAATATTACTCAGCCATAAAAAGAATGAAATCTTGCCAATCACCGCAACATTAATCTACCTAGAGAGTGTAATGATAAGTAAAATAAAAGAGACCGAAATAGACAAGTATCACATGATCTCAATTACATGTAGAATCTTTTTTTTTAATTTTTAATGTTTTTATTTATTTCTAGGAGAGAGAGAGAGACAGCATGAGCAGGGGAGGGTCAGGGAGAGAGGGAGTCACAGACTGAAACAGGCTCCAGGTTCTGAGCTGGCAGTCAGCACAGGGCCCGACGCGGGGCTCGAACCCACGAACCGCGAGATCACGACCTAAGCCAAAGTCGGACACTTAACCGACTAAGCCACCCAGGCGCCCCATTTTACATGTAGAATCTTAAACATGAAAGAAATGAACAAACAAATAAGTATCAGAATCAGAACTATAAATACAGAGAACAAACCAATGGTTGCCAGAGAGAAGGGAATGGAGAGAAGGGTAAAATAGGTAAAGGAGACTGGGAGATACAGTTTTCCAGTTAGGGAATGAGTAAGTCACTGGAATAAAAGACACAGTATAGGGAATATAGTGAATGACGTTGTAACAATAAAGTATGGTGATAGATGGTAGCTACACTTGTGGTGAGTATGGCATAAAGTATAGAAAAGTGGAATCGCTATGGTGTACACCTGAAACTAATGTAACACTGTGTGTCAACTATATAAAAATTAAAAATAGATGGGGAGCCTGGGTGGCTCAGTCAGTTGGGCGTCTGACTTTGGCTGAGGTGATGATCTCATGGTTCGTGGGTTTGAGCCCCGCATCAGGCTATGAGCTGACAGCTAGCTCAGAGCCTGGAGCCCGTTTTGGATTCTGTGTCTCCCTCTCTCTCTGTCTCCTGCTCAAGCTGTCTCTCTCTCAGAAATAAATAAAAATCATTATTATTTTTTAAAACCAGTTATATGATATTCCAGTTAAAAAAAAATCTTGACTCCCATTGTGATAGCTAGCCTTCCTTAGGCCTGACTTGCCTGTAAACCTTTCAGGGCAGCAAACAAGGGCCTACGCTGCAGAATGGCCTCCGGATCTCTCTCTCTCTCTTTCACACACACACACACACACACACACACACACACACACACACACACACAGAGCATGCATTTACCTGGTAGGTATAGCTGTGGATACAAGAACTGTTTATTTTTTTTTAATTTTTTTTTTACAAATAGTTTATTGTCAAATTAGTTTCCACATAACACCCAGTGATCATCCCCACAAGTGTCCTCCTCCCTGCCCATCCCTCCTACCCCCCACATCCATCAGTCCTCAGTTTTTGTCAGCATTCAAGAGTCTCTCATGGTTTGCTTCTCTCCCTTTCCCCCACCATTTCTGCCCTTCTTCTCCCCCTTGGTCCTCTGTTAAGTTCCTACTAATCCTCCTATACGTGCACACATATGATATTTGTCCTTCTCTGCCTGACTTATTTCGCTCAGCATAACACCCTCAAGGTCCATCCATGTTGCTACACATGGCCAGATTTCATTGTTTCTCATTGCCATGTAGTATTCCATGGTATAGATAAACCACATCTTCTTGATCCATTCATCTGTTGATGGACAGTTAGGCTTACAAGAACTGTTTAACTCTTTTCTCGAGAACAATGTAAGGAAACTGTGGATCCAATTTCAAGCACACTACCTTGGGCTAGGATGAGTCACACACACCATCCCCTTGGCCTCTCATTTCTGCCTCTGCTTAGAGAAAAATATCTGGGCAACAGCAGGTTGAGATAAGGAACGGGGTCACTAGGGAGGAGAGCACAGAGTTTGTAGATGGATTTTTATTTCTGAAGGGCTTTCTCTCCTGAAATTTTATCACCACAGACCTGAAATCAATCTTTATGAAAGTGCAGCTGTCTTGTCATCCTGCATCATTTTTCATAGATTAGCAAAGTGAGTTATTTCATCCTACATCTAAGCTATATCACACACACACACACACACACACACACACACACAGTTCAACACCTGTAGTTATGCTTCATGTTCAAATGGAAATGTGAGGGACAGCTGAAAGAATTAGTTTGAAATCACACTTAGGAGTCTGTGTACAAAGGCTAATTTTAAAAATATCCCACTAATGAACATGAGCTCAAAAAGAAGAGGAGTCAGGCAGAGAAAGGAGACAAATGAACATCAGTGTATCTCTTGTCCTTGCTTTCTATGTGTCAAAGGCAGGTACAGATGCAGCACAGAGACCTCACATACTGAAACAAAACCCTCCTCCCTCTCTCTCCATGCATTCCCCAAAACCCTCAACAAAGTTTCTCCAGCACTCATCACAGAAACACAACTGGTTTCCTGATAGGTCTGATAGCAACCTTTGTTCATAATTTTCTTAATCCAATTAAAACATCCTTGAATATTAGAGGTCTCACATTTACTCTCTCCATCTGAGGTCCCTGCCCTGTATACATTGAAACCATCTAAGTTTCATTGTCAATGGAGAATGTGGCCAATGTGGGCACCCCTTCTATTTGGGTATCAAAAATTTTCTTCTTAAGTTGCAGCTCCTCAGGTTTACTTCTTGTCCACTTCATCCCATTATAACGTATTATCTGGGTTTGCTCATTCACTGTATTGCTACGTTTTGTGAGGTGATCCTATGGTTCACCTATGGAACAGGCAGTTGGTAGGCAGATTAGGGATATATATGGGTAAACTTTCTTGGTCTATATTTATGGTGACAGCTTATCAGGAGCAAGGGCCATGCAAGAGGAGAAAGCAGTACCAGCATCCCTTTGTCCACTCTGCTATAATTTTCCCATTTCTCCCTCAACCCTACACTTCACATCTTCCTCCAGCTCTCTGTGCTGAGTTGAATAGAATACAAGAAACCTCTCTAGCACATAAAGAATCTTCACACTTCAGAAGGATACATCCCAGTCCAGAGCTGCCACATCCCACAGCAGGGCATGACTCTTACTCCTAAGATAAGCTCAATGTAAACATTTTGGTATATTTTCACTGAGTTCATAAACCATGTCCTGAGAATCACATTCAAAAAAGGGCACAGCAGTATGAAAATGAGAAACAGGCTACTAATAAACAGAGCTTAGATTCTGACCTTGGTTTTTATTCCTCTTTGTTTTTCTCTTAAATCAATTTCCTCAACCAACAGATCTTAAGGTCCCACATATTAAACTGCAATAACTGTCATTCAATCTAAATCAAGTTAAAAAATACTTGAACTTCAATATGTTTATTCTATCAGAAATTTAGAGCCCTCATGGTCTATACCAAACCATACTATCCCACAGTTAACCTTTGTTTTCTTTTCCTGGCAGGAGAGGGCTGTTTGTGGGAGTTACATTTATGTTCATCTCTTTGCTGACGCCTCCAACAACTTGCATTAATTACAGGAAAGGCAAGAATTGGCAAGCAGACTGGCCGTATACTGCCTGCTTTGGAGTCTATTTCTCCTTCACTTTCTGCCCCTCCTCTTTCTCTAAAAATAAATATATAAACATTAAAAAATAAATAAATTCTGTTTATGAATCCTTTAGGAATAAAAGTTCTTAATTTTAATGATGTCCAAACTGCCAACCTTAATTAACAAAGTTGCTGCCATAAAAGAATTCTATTTTCTTTTTCTTTTATTTGTAAAAATATATTTATTTAAATTCAAGTTAGTTAACATACAGTATAGTATTGGTTTCAGGAATAGAACCCAGTGACTAATCACTTCCATGTAACACCCGGTGCTCATTCCAACAAGTGCCCTTCTAAATGCCCATCACCCATTTAGTCTATCTTCCTACCTACAACCTTTACAGTAATCCTCATTTAGTTCTCTCTATTTAAGAGTCTCTTCTGGTTTACCTCCCTCTTTATTTTTATCTTATCTTTCCTTCTTTCCCCCTATGTTCATCTGTTGTGCTTCTTAAATCCCGCATATGAGTGAAATCATATGCTATTTGTCTTTCTCTGTCTTATTTCACTTAGCATAATACACTCTTGTTCAATCCACATTGTTTCAAATGGCAACATTTCATTCTTTTTGATCACTGAGTAATATTGCATTATATATAATATACATAATATTGCAATATATATAATTCTTGAGATACACACATACACACATAGACACATATATGTCATCAGTCAATGGACACTTGGGCTCTTTCCATAATTTGGATATTGTTAAAGAGAAATGAAAATAACCATATGATCCTCTTAATAGGTGGAGAAAAAAATCATTTGACAAAATAGAGCATCTTTGCTGAGTAATAACCCTGAAGAAATTAGGTATAGAAGGAACATACCTCAATGTCATAAAGTCTATATATGAAAGGTCCACAGCTAATATCATTCTTAATGAGGAAAACCTAAGAGGCTTCCTCCAAGAGGTCAGGAACACAAAAGGAATGACCATTCTCACCAGTGTTCCACATAGTACTGGAAGTCCTGGCCTCGGGAATCAGACAACAAAAGAAATAAAAGGCATACAAATTGGCAAAGAAGAAGTCAAACTTCCACTCTTCCCAAATGACATGATACTCTACATGGGAAACCTGAAAGACTCCACAAAAAAACTGACACATGAATTCAGTAAAGTCACAGGATATAAAATCAATGTACAAAAATAGTTATATTTACATATAACACTAATAAAGCAACAGAAAGAGAAATTAAGAAATCGATCCCATTTACAATTGTACCAAAAACCATAGGATACCTAGGAATAAATCTACCTAAAGAGGTAAAATATCTGCATGCTGAAAACTATAGAAAGCTTATGAAAGGAGTTAAAGAAGACACAAAGAAACGGAAAAACGTTCCATGTTCATGGATTGGATAAACAAATATTGTTAAAATGTCTGTACTATCCAAATCAAAGTACACATTCAAGGGGCGCCTGGGTGGCTTAGTCTGTTAAGCGTCCTACTTTTCACCTAGGTCATGATCTCGCGGTTCGTGGGTTCGAGCCCCGCGTCGGGCTCTATGCTGACTGCCTGGTCAGAGCCTGGAGCCTGTTTCAGAGTCTGTATCTCCCTCTCTCTCTGACCCTCCCCTGCTCACTCTGTCTCTCTCTCTCTCTCCTAGAAATAAATAAAAAATATTAAAAAAAACAAACAAACAAACCAGGGGCGCCTGGGTGGCTTAGTCGGTTGAGCGTCCGACTTTCGCTTAGGTTATGATCTCGCAGTTCGCGGGTTCGAGCCCCGCGTCGGGCTCTGTGCTGACTGCCAGCTCAGAGCCTGGAGCCTGTTTCAGTCTGTGACTCCCTCCTCTCTGACCCTCCCCTGCTCACGCTGTCTCTCTCTCTCTCTCTCTCTCTCTCTCTCTCTCTCTCTCTCCTAGAAATAAATAAAAACATTAAAAAAAAAACAAACCAAAGTACACATTCAAGGCAATTCCTATAAAAACAACACCATCATTCTTCACAGAGCTGTTCTATAATAAACAATTCTAAAATTTGTATCGAGCCAGAAAAGACCCCAAATAGCCAAAGTAATGTTAGAAAAGAAAACCGAAGCTGGAGGCATCACAATCCTGGACTTTAGTCTGTAATACGAAGCTGTAATCATCAAGACAGTATGGTAATGACACAAAAACAGACACATAGATCAATAAAAAAGACTAGAGAATTTAGAAATGGACCCATTAATGTATGGGCAACTTATCTTCAACAAAGGAAGAAAGGGAATCCAATAGAAATAAAAGACAATATCTTCAGCAAAAATATTGTTTAATAAATATTTCCCTACCTCAGTGTCATTGAAATGTTTTCTAAGCTTCATTATTTCTGAGGATTTTTTCCACATCTAAGACCCTAATATATTTGGATTTATTACATATGGTGTGAACTGAAGGGGGCAGTCACATGTTTTTTCTTACCTGTTATGGGTTGTTGATGAATATTATGAGATGTTAGTACTTCATTTCTGTTCTCTTGCCAGACAAAGTTTCTTAAAATTAGAAGCAGAAATAAGGATTAAAGTAAACCCAAATCATTTCCTCCAGGAATTCCACAATCTCAAATTGAGTGTCTCTGAAAGACCCACACTCAGCCCTGATAGGAGTGGAAGGGAAGAATGCAACCATTGTGAAAGACACTCAAAACCCTCTCTGTAGGGTAGCCATTATTTAAAGGGAAGTACAATTAGAACACAATTCTAAAACCTTCTCCAAGCCAGGGACAGGGAACAACTCTCCACTCCAGCTCCCTCCAGCCTTTCTGTCTCACCTAAAAGAACAATAAAACAAAATGAAAACCATAGTCAACATAGGATTTATGGAAATAGATTTAAAATGTCATAACCAACAAAGGGAGTAGAAATTAGGCCACAGGGTTAAGAGAAGCTTTACAACTACAAGAATGATATAAACACTTTGTGAAGGCCACAGCTCTCAGACACATGCAAACCAAAAGCCTGGTATTTACTCAATATTATAGAATGTTCCCCCTCTTTCAGACCTTATGACCACAGCAAGGCAGTCCCAATATAATGAAGTGGATTGCATCTGAAACAGCTGCAAGATACAAATGTTCTAACTAGTAAGACACAGGGAATTCTCAAAGCTAAAACAGGAGACAAACACAAAGTCGTAAAGGAATTTGAAGCCGCTGGTACCTATAGCTACAACAAATGTTAAACAAAACACAACTTCAGGCCAAATTAACACAAATCCTCACACAAAAGTCCTAGTTACCTCAGTTACTAATAGCTGATGTAATATGTCTAGCTCTCAAAACAAAAACCCATGCTATAAAAAGAAAAACCACAGACTGCATAAATAACTCAATTATCAGAACCAGACTCAGTTATAACACAGATATTGAAATTATCAGAAAAGGATTTTAAAATAGCTATACTTAATATAGTAAGAGTTCTAATGGAAAAATAGACAACATGCAAGAAGAGATAGATGATCAATGGAAGGAGAGATATGAAAATTCTAAAGAATCAAAATAAAATATGATATATTAAAAAATAGTAACATATATGAGAAATGTCTTTGACAATCTTTTTACATGGCTGAGGAAAGACTCAAAGAATGAACAGCAATGTAAAAGAAAACAGAATAGATCATTCAAGAGCTGTGTGACAGTAACAGATGGCATAATAATGTATACAGAAAAAAATTAAAGACTCCACTAAAATACTATTAGAACAAATAAATGAATTCAGTAAAGTTACAGGATACAAACAAGGGAGACAAGGATATACAATGGGGTGGGAGCCGCCTGGGTGGTTCAGTAGGTTGATTTCAGATCAAGTCATGATCTCACAATTCATGAGATCAAGCCCCACATAGGGCTCTATGTTGACAATGCAAAGCTCTCTTTGGAGTCTCTCTCTCCCTCTCTCTTACCCTCCCCCACTCACATTCTCTTTCAAAATAAATAAATAAACTTAAAAAATAATATACAATGGGGATAAAGCACATTCTTCACTAAATGGCTTTTGGGAAACTGGAGAGACAGAGAATGAAACTGGACTACTCTCTCACACCATACACAAAATAAACTTGATAGGCTTAAAGACCTAAATGTCAGACTTGAAACTATAAAACTCCTAAAAGAAAATATAGGCAGTACCTCTTGGATATCAGCCTTAACAATATTTTTCTGATGTGTAACTATAATCCAGGGAAACAAAAGCAAAATAAATGATTAAGACTACATCAAAATAAAAATACTTTACATACTAAAGAAAACCATCAATAAAACAAAAAGCAATCTACTGAAACGAGAATGATATTTGCAAATGTCATATCTGGTAAGGAGTTCATATCCAAAATAATTAAGAACTGATATAGGTCTACATTAAAAATAACCCAATTTTAAAAGTGGACAGAGGATATGATTAGACATTTTGTCCAAAGAAGACAAATGGGTGATGTATCATCTTATACCTGTCAGAATGGCTAAAATTAACAACTCAGGAAACAACAGATGTTGGCGAGGATGCAGAGAAAGGGGAAAATTTTTGTGTTGTATGTGGGAATGCAAACTGGTGCAGCCACTCTAGAAAACAGTATAGAAGTTCACAAAAAAATAAAAATAGAACTATCATTCAACCCAGCAGTTATGTACTACTAGGTTTTTATCCAAAGGATACAAAAATGCAGATTTGAAGGCACATACACCCAAATGTTTATGGCAGTGCTATTAACAATAGCCAAATTATGGAAAACATCCAAATACCAATTGACTTATGAATGGATAAAGAAGATGTGGTGTATATGTGTACACACACATACATAAACACGCACACACACACTGGAATACTACTTGGCAATCAAAAATAATGGAATCTTGTCATTTGTAGCAATGGAATGGAAGTAGAGTGTAGCATGCTAAGTGAAATAAGTCAGCCAGAGAAAGACAAAATCATATGATTTCATTCATATATGGAACTTAGGAAACGTATGAACATAGGGGAAGGGAAACAAAAATAAGAAAAAAGCAGAGTGCAAAGCAAACCAGAAGAAACTCTTAAATACAGAGAACAAACTGAGGGTTGTTGGAAGGGAGGTGAGTGGAGGGATAGGCTAATTGGTTGATAGGTATTAAGGAAGGCACTTGTTGGGATGAGCTCATATATGGAAGTGATAAATAACTGGGTTCTACTACTAAAACCTACAGTGTATGTTAAAAAACCTGAATTTAAAAAAAAAAATAAAAGAAGACAAAAGAGCCTCCATGGTAAAGCAGTGACAAAAAAGTAATGGCAAAAACAAACAAACAAACAAAAAACCAGAGGCATCATGATTTTGGATTTCAAGCTACATTGTAAAGCTGTAGTCATCATTACAATATGGTACTGGCAAATGAACAGGCACATAGATCAATAGAACAGAATAAAAAACCCAGAAATGGACCTAGAACTATACAGTCAACTAATCTTTGACAACGCGGGAAAGAATATCCAATGTGAAACAAAGTCTCTTCAACAAATGGTTTTGGGGAAACCTGGATAGCAACATGCAGAACGAAACTGTACCACTTTCTTACACTATACACACATAGAATATTTAAATACACCCAAGAGAAAGGAAAACATCAAAATCCTAGAAGAGAACACAGGCAGCAAGATATTTGGCCTCAAATGTAGCAATTTCTTCTTCTTCTTCTTTTTTTTTTTTTTTACAAATAGTTTATTGTCAAATTAGTTTCCACATAACACCAGTGCTCATCCCCACAAGTGCCCTCCTCCATGCCCATCCCCCCTCCTCCCCCACATCCATCAGTCCTCAGTTTTTGTCAGCATTCAAGAGTCTCTCATGGTTTGCCTCTCTCCCTTTCCCCCACCATTTCCTCCCTTCTTCTCCCCCTTGGTCCTCTGTTAAGTTCCTCCTAATCCTCCTATACGTGCACACATATGATATTTGTCCTTCTCTGCCTGACTTATTTCGCTCAGCATAACACCCTCAAGGTCCATCCATGTTGCTACACATGGCCAGATTTCATTGTTTCTCATTGCCATGTAGTATTCCATGGTATAGATAAACCACATCTTCTTGATCCATTCATCTGTTGATGGACACTTAGGCTCTTTCCATGTTTTAGCTATTGTGGAGAGTGCTGCTATGAACATTGGGGTACATGTGCTCCTATGCATCAGCATTTCTGTATCCCTTAGGTAAATTCCTAGCAGTGCTATTGCTGGGTCATAGGGGAGTTCTATTGTTAGTTTCCTGAGGAACCTCCACACTGTTTTCCAGAGGGGCTGTACCAGTTTACATTCCCACCAACAGTGTAGGAGGGTGCCCGTTTCTCCACATCCTCGCCAGCATTTAGAGTTCTCTGATTGGCTCATTTTAGCCACTCTGACTGGCGTGAGGTGGTATCTCAGTGTGGTTTTGATTTGTATTTCCCTGATGAGGAGGGATGCAGAGCATCGTTTCATGTGTCTGTTGGCTATCTGGATGTCCTCTTTGGAGAAGTGTCTGTTCATATCTTCTGCCCATTTCTTCACTGGGTTGTTTGTTTTTCGGGCGTGTAGTTTGGTGAGTTCCTTGTAGATTCTGGATATCAACCCTTTATCTGATATGTCATTTGCAACTATTTTTTCCCATTCCGTTGGTTGCCTATTAATTTTCTGGGTTGTTTCCTTTGCTGTGCAGAAGCTTTTAATCTTGATGAGGTCCCAATGGTTTATTTTGGCTCTTGATTCCCTTGCTTTTGGGGATGTGTCAAGTAAGAAGTTGCTGCGGTGGAGGTCAAGGAGGTTGTTTCTTGCTTTCTCCTCTAGGGTGTTGATAGTTTCCTGTCTCACGTTCAGGTCCTTTATCCATTTTGAGTTTATTTTTGTGCATGGTGTGAGAAAATGATCTAGTTTCATTCTTCTGCATGTTGCTGTCCAGTTCTCCCAACACCATCTGTTAAAAAGGCTGTCTTTTTTCCATTGGATATTCTTTCCTGCTTTGTCAAAGATGAGTTGGCTGTATACTTTTGGGTCCACTTCTGAGTTCTCAATTCTGTTCCATTGGTCTATGTGTCTGTTTTTGTGCCAATACCATACTGTCTTGATGATGACAGCTTTGTAGTAGAGGCTAAAGTCTGGGATGGTGATCCCTCCCGTTTTGGTTTTATTTTTCAGTATTGCTTTGGCTATTCGGGGTCTTTTGTGGTTCCATACAAATTTTTGGATAGTTTGTTCTAGTTTTGAGACGTATGCTGGTGCAATTTTGACGGGAATTGCATTGAATGTGTAGAGTGCCTTAGGTAGAAATGACATCTTAACTATATTTATTCTTCCTATCCATGAGCATGGAATGTTTTTCCATTTCTTTCTGTCTTCTTCAATTTCCTTCATAAGTTTTCTATAGTCAGATGTAGCAACTTCTTACTAGACATGTCTCCAGAGGCAAACATGAACTCTTGGGAATTCATCAAAATAAAAATCTTTGTTTTCGCTCTTGATTCCCTTGCCTTTCGGGATGTGTCAAGTAAGAAATTGCTGTGGTTGAGGTCAAGGAGGTTGTTTTCTGCTTTCTCCTCTAGGGTTTTGATAGTTTCCTGTCTCACATCCAGGTCCTTTATCCATTTTGAGTTTATTTTTGTGTATGGTGTGAGATAGTGATCTGGTTTCATTCTTCTGCATGTTGTTGTCCAGTTCTCCCGGCACCATCTGTTAAAGAGGCTGTCTTTTTTTCCACTGGAAAAACGAACTATTGGGATCTCATCAAGGCACAAAGCTTCTACACAGCAAGGGAGACAATCAATAAACCTAATAGTTAGCTGACAGAATGGGAAAAGATAGTTGCAAGTGACATATCAGAGAAAGGGCTAGTATCCAAAATCTATAAGGAACTCACCAAACTCCACACCCAAAAAACAAATAATCCAGTGAAGAAATGGGCAAAAGACATGAACAGACACTTCTCCAAAGAAGACATCTAGATGGCCAACAGACACATGAAACGATGCTCAGTATCCCCCTTCATCAGGGAAATACAAATCAAAACCACACTGAGATACCACCTCACGCCGGTCAGAGTGGCTAAAATGCACAAATCAGAAGACTATAGATGCTGGCGAGGATGTGGAGAAACTGACATCCTCCTCCACTATTGGTGGGAATGTAAACTGATGCAGCTCCTCTGGAAAACAGTATGGAGGTTCCTCAAAAAATTAACACTAGAACTCCCTTATGATCAATAAATAGCACTGCTAGGAAATTGCCCAAGGGATACAGAAGGGTTGATGCATAGGGGCACATGTGCCCCAATGTTCATAGCAGCACTTTCAACAATAGCCAAATCATGGAAAGAGCCTAAGTGTCCATCAACAGATGAATGGATCAAGAAGACATGATTTATCTATACAATGGCATACTACATGGCAATAAGAAAGAATAAAAGCTGGACATTTGTAGCAATGTGGATGGAGCTTGAGGGGGTTATGCTGAGCGAAATAAGTCAGGCAGGGAAGGACAGATACCATGTGATTCCACTTGTAGGAGCATTAGGAGGAACTTAATGGAGGACCATGGAGGAGGAGAATGGGAAAAACAGTTGGGGAGAGGGAGGGAGACAAACCATAATAGACTCGAATACTGAAAACAAACTGAGGGCTGACGGGGGTTGGGGGAGAAAGGAATAGGGGTGATGGGCCTGGATGAGGGCACTTCTTGGGATGAGCACTGGGTGTTACATGGAATCCAACTTGACAATAAACTATGAAAGACATAAAATAAAATAAAAAGTTTTGGCACAGCAAAGGAAAGAGTCAACAAAACTAAAATGCAGCCTGTGGAATGGGAGAAGATCTTTTCAAATGACATATATGACAAAGAATTAGTATCCAAAATCTATAAAGAAATCATCAAACTCAATAACCCCAAAATAAATAATCCAGTTAAGAAATGGGCAGAAGACATGAAAAGACACTTTTCCAAAGACATCTAGCTGGCTAACAGGCACATGAAAAGATGCTCAACATTACTTATAGCCAGGTAGATACAAATCAAAACCAAAATGAGATACCGCCTCACATCTGTCAGAATGTCTAAAATAAACCACAGAAGAAACAATAGGAGACACTGAGGAGAGAGAGAACAGGGAACACTCTTACACTGTTGTTGGGAATGCAAACTGGTATAGTCACTCTGGAGAACAGTATGGAGATTCTTACAAAAATTAAAAAATATAATTACCCAATGATCCAGCAATTGCACTACTAGGTATTTACACAAAGGATATGAAAATACAGATTCAAAGGGGTACATGCACCCCTTTGATGTTAATGGCAGCATTATAAACAATAGACAAATTATGGAGAAAGCCTAAATGTCAGTTGACTGGTTGATGGTTAAGGAAGATGTGATATGTATATGGAATGGAATATTATATAGCCATCAAAAATAATGAAATCTTGTCATCTGCAACATGGACAGAACTAGAGAGTATTATGATAAGCAAAATAAGTCGGTCAAAGACAAATATCATATGATTTCAATTATATGTGGAACTTAAGAAACAAAACAGATAAACATATGGGAGGCAGAAAAAAATTAGAAAGAGACAAATAAATTGTAAGAGCCTCTTAAGGATAGAGAACAAACTGAGGGTTTATGGAGGGAGGCTGGTGGGTGAAGGCATAGGTGGGGTGGATATTAAGGAGGATACCCGTTATGATGAACAGTGGATGTTGTATGTAAGTGATGAGTCACTGAATTCTACTCCTGTTAACTAAGTAGAATTTAAATAAAAATTTAAAATGAAAAGATTGCTCTCACAGTTTGTGATCAGGTTATGGTCTCACAGTTCGTGACATTGAGCCCCATTTGGGCTCTGTTTTGACAATAGGGAGCTTCTTTGGTATTCTCTCTCTCTGTCTTCCTCTGCCCTTCCCCCACTTTCTTTCTTCTGTCTCTCAAAATATATAAATAAACTTGAAATAAGGAAACAAAGCAAAACACAATGATACATCACCTCTTACCAGTCGGAATGGGTATTACAAAAAACAAGAAAGGAAAGAAACAAAAGAAAGAAAGAAAGAAAGAAAGAAAGAAAGAAAGAAAGAAAGAAAGAGAGAAAAAGAAAGATTGAATAAGTTTTGGTAAGGATGTGGAAGAAAAAAACACCCTTGTGCATTGTTATTGAAAATATAAATTGGTACAGCCACTATGGAAAGAATATATAGGTTCCTCAAAAATTAAAAATAGAAATGTCATATTACTCAGTAGATACACTTATGGTAATTAGCCCAGGAAAATGAAACCAATTTGAAAATATATATGCACCCATATGTTTATTGCAGCATTATTTACAATGTCCAAGGTATTGAATCAACCGAAGTGCCCATTTATGGATAAATGGATAAGTAAGATGCTGCAAACATGTCCAATGAAATATTACTCAGATATAAAAAGTGAAATTTGTCATTTGTGACAACATGGATGAGCCTACAGATTATTATACTAAGTGCAATAACTTGGACTGAGAAAGACAAATACTATTTGATTTGCAGGACAAATAAACTTATAAATATCAAAAAAACCGTGGCAGTTGCTAGAGGGTAGGGGAAGTAGGGATAGGTGGAATAGGTGAAGGGGATTAAGAGGTACTAACTTCCAGTTATAAAATAAATAACTTATAGGGATGAAAAGTACACCATAGTGCATATATTCAATAATATTGTAATAAATGTATGGTGACAGAGGGTAATTACACTTATTGTGATGAACATTTTGTAATGTTTATAATTGTTGATTCACTATGTTGTACACCTGAGACTAACATATTACTATATGTGAACTATACTTCACTTTTAAAAAATGAAAAATTGAGATTTAGGCTTTTGGTTATGAAAGGAATGTCACCAGGATAAAAAAAGGTACAGAATAACATTTTATGCTGACAGATGGTAGTTATATTAGTGGTGAACATGGCATAAAGTACATACTTGCAGAATCACTATGTTGAACATTTAAAACTAACATAGCATTGTGTATCGACTATACTTCAATTTTCAAGAAATTTAAAGTAAAAATAAAAAATAAAATTAAAAAGTATGTGACAATATGAAAAAGTATAACCTCTCATAACTGGATTATCAGACTGATTAAGAAAGAAAGAATAGAGAAGAATATTTGAAGTTTAAAAAAACTTACCTACAAAAGAACAAGGATAGGAATTAAAGCGGGAAAGAATCAATATGATAGTTTGCTTGTTTGTTTGAAAATATTTAGCTAGGGTAGCTAATACAAAAGAGAGAATATACAAATAAGCAATATCACAAAAGTGACTGAAAATTTCACTATTGATTCTACAGTTATTAGAAAGACAATAAAATCATAGAGTAAAGAATTCAAAGTCTACAAGCTTGGTAACTTAGATGAAATGGATTAATTACTTGAAAGACACAACTACCAAAACTCAATCAAGGAGAAATAGATGAATAGTCTTATATTCATTAAATAGATTGTCTTGATAATTAAAATATTCCAAAAAAGAAAGCATTAGGACCAGATGGTTTTAGTGATGAATTCTAATAAACATTTAGGAAAGAAATAATACCAAAGTTTTACAATACCTTCCCCAAAGTAGAACTAATGGGAGCACTTCCCAGCTCATTTTATGAGACCAGCATTTTACTGACACCAAAACCAGGAAATTACATTGTAAGAATAGAAAATTAAAGACCAGTATCTCTCAAAACCATAGATGCAAATACATTTAATAACATGTTATTAGAAATATATAAAAAAGGTTATATGAGATGACCAGGTAAGGCTTGTTCAACATTTGTAAATCAATCAGTATAATTCATCATATTAAGTCTGAACAAGGAAAAAATACAATCATATCAATAAAACATAAAAAGTACTTAAAATTCAATACCTATTCATAATAAAAATCTAAAGAGAAAAGTAGAAATGGGAGGAATTTTCTTCAACTAATAAAGGGTAAATATGAAAATATCTACATCTAACACCTAAATATAATATTATAATGGTGAAAGACAATGCTTTCCTGTTATCATCAGGAACACGGCAAGTATGTCTCTCTTAATCCTCTTATCCAACATTATACTGGCTCTCCTGCTAGTGCAATAGACAAAAAGAAATAAAACGCGTACAAATTGAAAAAGAATATATAAAGATATTTTTATTCACAGATGGCATAGTTGTCTATGTAGAAAGTCTAAAAGGATTTACAAGAAAGCTTCTGGTACTAATAAGTAACAAAACAACGTTGCAGGATACACTGATTTCTTATAAATCAAAAATTAACTATTGGAAATGAAATTTTAAAAATAGTATTTACAATAATACCAAGAAATGAAATACTTAGGTATAAATATGTGCAGGATTCCTATGCAGAAAAGTAATTAAAGAAATCGAGTAAAATCTAACTAAATGGAGAGGTATTCACTACTGAAAGACTCACATTGCTAAAATGTCAGTTCTTCCTAACTTATTCTATAGACTTAGTAAAATCCCAATCAAAATCCCAGGAAGCCATTTTGTAGATATCAACTGATCACAAAATGTATATGAAAACATATAGGACCTAGAATAGTCAACACAAAACTGAAGAAGAAAAAAATTGGAGGACTCACACTACCAGTTTCAAAACTTAATATAAATATGCAATAAACAAGGCAGTATGATACTGGCAAAAAAAAAATCCCACAAATACACAAAAACAAAACAAAACAAAAAGAATAAAAATGAAAACACATGAAAATAGATTAATGGAACAGAATAGAGAGCCCAGAAAAAGACCCATGCAAATATAGTCAACTGAGTTTTGGTTAAAAAGCAATCCAATGGACAAAGAATAGTTTTCTACAAATAGCACTGAAACAATTGGACATCCATATGCTAAAAGATAAACCTAGACACAACCCTTACACCATACAAAAATATTTTCTAAATGGATCATAGACTTACTGCAAATCTATAAAAGATATTGATTAATACATAGGAAAAAAATCTAGGTGACTTAGAATTTGCTAATGTATTTTTAAATATCACATCAAAAGCCTGACTCATGAAATTAAAATTTGATAAATTGGACTTTATTAAAATTTAGAACCATTTTGCAAAAAACATTTGTTAAGAAAATGACAAGTCAATCTTTAAACTGGTAGCAAATCTGCAAAACACATATCAGATAAGTGATATCATTAAGTGATATCTACATATTATATCCACAACATGCAGATATCACTTACAATTCAACAAGAATAAATCTAATAACCGCATCAAAAATAGACAAAAATTAAACAGGTGTCTCATCAAAAAGATATGCAGATAAAATATAGGCATATAAAAATGTTCAGCATTGAGCGAAATGAGTCAGGCAGAGAAGGACAAATACCATATGTTTGCACATATAGGTGGATTAGGAGGAAGTTAATGGAGGACAAAGCGGGAGAAGAAGGGGGAAAATAGTTGGGGAGAGGGAGGGAGGCAAACCATGAGAGACTCTTGAATTCTGAGAACAAACTGTGGGCTGAGGGGCGGTGGGGGAGAAGAGACGGGGGTGATGGGCATAGAGGAGGGCGCTTGTTGGGATGAGCACTAGGTGTTATATGTAAACCAACTTGACAATAAACTATTTAAGGAAAAAAATACTCTGCATTATTTGTCATTTGGGAAATGTAAATTAAAATAGCAATGAGATACTATTACATCTATTAGAATAGGTAAATTCCAAACAACCGACAAAACCATTTGTGGGTGAAGAATCAGAGTCCAGCATCATTCAGTCTCTGCTGGCACAAAAGCAAAATGGCACAGCCACCATAAAAGATAGTTTGGCAATGTCTCAAAAAGCTAGCCATAGTATTACGATACAATTAGCATACCCAGGTATTTGACCAGTTAATTTGAAAACTGACATCCACAGAAATCCTGCGCTTTTTTACATAAAGCTGTTACATGAAATTTCATCATAATTAGTAAAAACTGAAACAATCAAGATGCCCCTCAATGAATAAACAAGCTGTGGTATATCCTTATATTGGAATACTATTCAGTAATAAAAAGAAATGGGCTATCAAGCTCTGCAAAAATATGGAGAAACCTTAAATATATATTACCAAGTGAAATAATCCAGTCTGGAAAGGCTAGCTACTGCATAATTCCATTTATATAACATTTTGGAAAAGGAAAACTATGGAGAGAGTGCCATGGGTTCGGAGAGGTGCACCATTGCATAGCTAAGGAGGTATTTTTAGGGCAGTGAAAGTATTCTGTATGACACTGTAATACTAGATATGTAACATGTCACATTTACCAAAACCCATAGAATTGTACCACACAACCTTCTCACCCCACATTCACAGTAGAAACCATTAAATCCATGAAAGACCCAGTCCTTATGATCATTTTTTGACTTAAGGGAAATTACTTCCCAGACGAGGCAATTCATAGTCTTAAGCCTGCACACTCTCCACTCTTTCATGCGGCTGAAATCCTCTTTATTTCTTAAATAGAATCTTGCACAGAATCCCCTTAAAGAGGCTGACAGAGCTACTGGGAATAAGAGGGTTAACTGAGAAGGGAGGCCACCAGGAAACAGTCATTAAATTTCTCCTCATCCCCTCAAGCTTTTAATTATGTTTTGTGAAATATCAGTTATTATTTTATTCTATATCCTAATTCCAAGATGACGAGGTCTGTAAAATTTTGAACTTATTTACGTCTAAACTTGAGACACTCAAAGCCATTCCAAATTTCAGACTACTGGTGAGGTGAAAGCGGCAGCAAATGCAAGAGCTGCGCAATTCTGGTGAAGTGTTTACATCTGGAGCGAAAAGTGAGAAATAGCTTATTAATAATCATGATGCCACTAAGAGGGAAGGAGAAGAAAGAGGGAGAACAGGGAGATGACGACAAATGTACTGCCTCCTCCCTTCTTTTGCACAAACCCCAAGAAGAGTCCAGGGCTGGCACAAGAAGCCACCAGATACCGACTGCAATGCAGAGAGAGGAGTGCGCAAGCATGCTCCCAGAAGACCCCTCCCAGCACTGAGAGACACAGGCCTCCACCCTTCCCCCTCTGCTGCTGCAAACACAAGTGGTTCCTCAGTCAGGAGCTTTGTTTTCAGAAACACAGTCTTTTACTCATGGGCCTGAAATCAGCTTTTACTCAAGAGTCCCAATTTCAAACACTCAATCTTTACTATGCTAATGAACATAGCAAATGTTAAAAAAAAAAAAAAAAGTCCTTTCCAGCAGACTAATCACCTTTGTCATCAAAAAAGTAACACCTGCACGGATATGACACTGGACTGAGCCAAACTATACCTACTGTGGCCTTTCCTTGGATAATTATGTAGAATATCATTAGTTCCCTGTACCAGACCTGAGCTAGGTACACTTCTGGGAATGGAGAGGTAAACTGGGGGAAAAGCTTTCATTGAACACAATTTACATTTCTGATATTAGGGTTTCCTAATGCTGTTTTCTTTTTCTTCCTTTTTCTCTTTTTCTTTTGAGTCGTTCTTGAAGTCACCCTTGGCTCGATGAAGTTCTTAACTCACCTCTTGTCGAATTCCATCTGCCTTTTAATTCCACATCTTAAACCATAGATGATCAGGACTTCTCCATTCATCCACACCTGAATCGAAGACCCCAAATATTCCATCCCAAATGTCCACACCCACAGATGCATTTGGATGGGGAGCAGATGGGTAGAAAAGCAATTTATTTGGAGCCACTGAAGGCTGTCTTCATAGTAATAGAATAGAAAATGGCTGATGAACGGCTGTCAGCCTAAAGGAAAGAATGGCGGGTTTGAAGGGTTGGCAGAGCATTAGCCCTCTGTATCTCCCTACGATTCCCATCCTTGCTTCTGCTGTGACCCTAAAGGAGACACAAGCACAATGAAGAACTTGCCAGGCATCAAAGAGAGTGCAAGGCCGGAAGCCCCCTCCTCTCAACGGGAGGGCTCACCACTTGCCCCTCCCTCCAGCACCGCTCCCTCCCAGCTGTCTGTCCACACATTTGTTCTCAGAAACAAAGCTCTCACAGGCACAGACCCGCACTCCAGATTTCCCAAGAATACCCCCAACTTAACATTATGCTTAGAGTCTTGTCAAACAGTAGGAATATCACATATGAAGTACATCCTTGCCTGTTAGCAGCAACAGAATGTTGGGTTTGGGAGATGTCGAATAACAAACATGGCTGTGACTGTTTCAGAAATCTTGATGAAACTACCTGAAGCTTTAATGATTTATTCATTCAGCCTTCACTGAAACTCCTCTCTCTTTTACATTCTTAATTCATATTGTCCAGCCCCAGCTTTAAGCTATGCTGTCTGAATCCAGAGGCTCTCAAGGTTTTTGTTAACCTTTTATTCTATATAAGAACCAGAGATCCCTTCAGACCTTTCTGAGCCCATCAACAAATTAAGGCAACTTAAGTGGAGGCAATTTAAGTCGGAACAGTTGTAGAATATAAAATAGATGATTATGGCTCTTAAGCTTAGGAAGAAGAATAGATGGGAAGGGTTAGAATGGAGAAACAGTACAGCCAGCATCTCCCTCGATCCCATACTCCTCCCCCAACAGTTTACCCCTGTGAAAGGAGAAAAGAGCACAGGCACAAAGAGGACCCCTTAGTGTACAAAGCCCAGCAGGGAGACCCCTTATGCACAAAGAAGACTTCCCCTTGTCTTCTTCCCCCACACCATACCCCATGCCTGCCAGCAGCTGGTTCTCATACACAGCCTTTCCAGACACACAGTCCGGACCCCACATTCTCTGAAGTGCCACAATTTCAAGCATTCTGCAGTGGATTTATTCAGGTCCGATGTCTTCTGAATTCTACACAATCATTTTGTCTAGGACTGGATTGTGAAGAGAAGCTAATAGGGATGCAATGGACATTTCTGAAATGGAAGCAAACTTTCCAAGCCTGCAACTATTTTGTTCTATTTCTGATACTGTTTCAGCCCTCTGAGCCATTACTACTGTTTGTTTAATTGAAATATCCTTTCTGGGGTGCCTGAGTGCTTAATCTGTTAAGTGTCCTATTCTCCACTTCGGGTCAGTTCATAATCTCGTAGTTCATGTGTTCAAGCCTGGAGTCAGGCTCTGCACTGACGGTGTGGAGCCTCCTTGAGATTCTCTGTCCCCCTTTCTCTCTCTGCTTCTCCCCTGCTAATATTCTCCCCCTCCTCTTTCAAAAATTACAAAAAGGAAAAACATAAAAAAAAATAAAAATCTCTTTTATATTCCAGTTTTACATGATCTGTAACATATATGCTCTAGGGGGCTCAATTAACCCACATTAGAACTCAGCACCCACAAATGTCTGAAAATATTAACCAGGGAAACTAAGAGGGCCAATCATTTGAGGCCAAGTTCATGCTGCTCTGTAAGAGATATACTGCACAATTTTTCTATTAAAACCTCAAATTTAGAAGACAGGAGAAGGGGGTAGATGAGGGATGGAGAACAAAAACAAGCCCACATTCCCATATCTCTCTGTCCCACCCCCATTTCTACAGAGAGCTGAGACAAAGGAGAAGCCAGTGATCCTAGAAGGCTCTCCTGAGGTCAGAGGGCCCCCTATTGTCTCCCTTTCCTCCCCTACACTCTTTTTCTCAGCACTCTGACACTGGTGGCTTTATATTCAGAAATAATGCCTGTACAGAATATGCCATTATACGACATTTCCCTTGGATAGCCCTAATTTTAATAATTTCCCTTATACCTGGCCACATGATTGAACATTAGTTTTGCATCCATTATCAATACCTCTGCACCCATTCTCAGTACCTGAGCAATAAGGAATGCAGCCAAGAGGATAAAGCACAAATTTATGACAGTAAGGCATTACTACCTGTTTTTTCCTTTAGTTTTTATGATGCCTTCTTATGCTGTCAAGCTCTTAACCCACTCCTTGTCAAAGCCCTACAGCCTTTTCATTCTGTGTTAAACATCCACCCACCCACCCACTCACCCACACATACAGACACAAATATGCAGAATATGAGGGCTTAATCTTTCCCTCTACACATACATCCGGGATCTTAGTTGTCTATTTCAAATCTAAGGGACCTGCAATTACATGTAGGAAGGGATGGCAGAATTAGATAATTTTTGAGGAGTAAAGCTTAGGCTGGGCTGTTTACTAAGACATCAAAAAATGGCTCATCAAATACAAGGAGCTCAGAGAAAAGGAGTGGCAGGCGGATAGAAAAGGACAAGTCCACTAACTGCCACTGCTGATACTGTTGCTGAATACTAAGGTGCATTTGTGTAGGATGAGATTCTATAAGGAGGTACAAAGAGATGATGGAAAGCTGTATCTTGAACAATCCCCAGAGTTCAGAAAGGGGTGTAAAATATTGAGTTACTGCCAGGCAAAGTAGTCTTTGTTGGGCACCTGGGACATTAAGTAATGACACCAGAAAGGGCATACCTTAATTATTGTGATAAACTATCCTTAGAATAAAGCTACTAGAGATCTAGACACATCCAGATTTAAATAATCTACAAAAAGATCACACTGGTTAAATACATATTTTATTTTTTATCTTTTTATTATTTTCATACACTTGAATGAGGTGTGCAGAGATGGAGGGAGAGAGAATCCCAAGCAGACTCTATGCTCAGTGAGGAGCCCAATCATGACCTGAGCTGAAATCAAGAGTTGGATGCTTAAATGACTGAGCCACCCAGGTGCCTCATGATTCAATACATATTTAATTTACTTTAATTCTATTTTATTCTATTTTCAATTTTTAATGTTTATTTTTATTTCTGAGAGATAGAATGTGAGCAGGGAAGGTGCAGAAAGAGAAGGGAACGGAGGATCTAAAGCAGGCTCTGCAGTGACAACAGAGCTCAAGGTGGGGCTCAAAATCACAAACCATGAGATTGTGACCTGAGTGAAAGTTGGATGCTCAGTCAGCTGAGCGCCCCTCAATACATATTTTAATCACCTGTCCAAACTTCATCACTCTTTTAAAGAATATTTTTAAAAATCTAGATGATCAACAGTGTGAAATCACAATGTCCAAAACCAACCAACCAACCAATCACCCCTAAAAACCTCCAGATAGGCAAAGAAGCAGGAATATAAGGCCCATAACCAGGAGAAAAGTCAGTGAAAATAAATAGAAAAAGAAATTAAAGGGGTAATGGAATTAGCAAACAATTAAATAATAAGGCATATTTTAAACACATGTCCAAACTTGAATTTTTAAAGAAAAGGAAATTTTAGAGCTGGAAAGTACAACTGATGTGAAAATTTCACTAGACAGGCTGAAGATTAAATACTGAGAAAAATGGCAAGAGAAATTAAAAATATTAGAATAAAACTATCCAGAGGTGCCTGGGTGGCTCAGTCGGTTAAGCATCTGACTTCGGCTCAGGTCATGATCTTATGGTTCGTGGGGTTCAAGCCCCGCATCAGGCTCTGTGCCGACAGCCAGCTCAGAGCCTGGAGCCCGTTTCGGAATCTGTGTCTCCCTCTCTCTCTCTGACCCTACCCTGCGTTCACTCTCTCTCTCTCTCTCTTGCTCAAAAATAAATAAAACATTAAAAATTTATTTAAAAAAAGAATAAAACTATCCAAACACAGAAATAGAAATTTAAAGAAAAAAGAACAGAGACTTATGGGACTATAAGTGAGAAGGCAACATAGAGAGTAGAAAAAAAATCTTTGCAAACCATCTGATAAGACATCAATATGTAAAACATATAAGGAAGTCCTACAACTCAATAGTAAATAATAATAATAATAATAATAATTATTATTATTATTATTATTATTTAATCTAATTTTAAGAATGGACAAAGATCTGAATAGATATTTTTTGAAGGCAGATATCCAAATCACTAAAAGGTACATGAGAATGTGGCCAACATTACTGATCATTCCATTTGAAAAGCAAACTAACACCATATTAAAATATCACCTCATACCTGCTATGATGACCATTATAAAAAAAAGGCAATAGATGAAAAATGTTGTCAATGATTTGGAGAAAAGGAAACCATCATACACTGTTGATGGGAATATAAACTAGCATGGCTACTATGGAAAATAACATGGATGTCCTCAGAAATTAAAAATAGAACTGCCATAAGATTCAGGAATTGTACTTTTGGGTATATATATCCATACAAAATGACATCAGTATCTTGAAGAGATATCTGCACCCCCATGTTTACTGCAGCATTATTTATAATAATCAAGACATCAACAACCTATGTGTCTATCAATGGATGAGTATATACATAATGGAATGTTAATCAGCCATAAAAAGCAGAAAACCTATGGCACCTGAGTAGATCAGTTGGTTAAGCTTCTGGCTCTTGGTTTTGGTTCAAGTCACGATCTCACTGATCATGCAATTTAGCCTCAAATGGGGCTCTGCACTGATATTGTGAAGTCTGCTTGGAATTTTCTCTTACCTTTTCTTTCTGCTCCCCCCTATTCATGCACAAATACTCTATCTTTCTCAAAATAAATAAATAGAAGGAGGAGGAGGAGGAGGAGAAGAAGGAGAATGGGAAAAGAGAAGAAGGAGCGGGAGAGAGAGGAGGAAAACCTGCCATTTGTGATAACATGGATAAAGCCTGAGGGCATTATGCTAAGTGAAATAAGTAAGACAGAGAAAGGTAAATACTGTGTGATGTCACTTGGAGTGATCTCACTTATATGTGAAATCTAAAGACAAATAACAAAACACCCAAAAAAACACAAAACAAACTCATAGGAACAGAGAATGGGTTGTTTTCCATCTTCCAAGATATTATGTCAGGTTTCAAGATTTTTATTCCCTTCAGTAATAGGGATAGACAGTAAGCCAATAATTGTTTCTCAGATGGTTTCAATAAACCACTGTGTCCGAAAATCTTCTGGTTTAAAATCCAACAGTCATCTCTGGGTGACACCCACAAATTTTACCATAAATTTTAGTTTGCATAAATGTGAATTTAAAGATACTTTCAAATTACATCTGAGTGCCAATAATAATGGCTCCAAAGTATTGCTTAAGCCACCACTTTTTGCAATTTGAACATAACCTACCATTGTCCAGGCTCCCATTTAAATATGTCCTTTTGAGTAGTTTAATGGATAGGAGTTAGCAATATTCTTAGATTCAAATATATGCCATCCAACATCCTGATTAATTTGCTTACCAAATTAATATCTTTGGAGATTTAAAATCAGGTTTCTCCTTCTTATCTTTACCTTCTAGCTTTAAAAATCCCTCCAAACTAGAGCAAACAGACTGGATTTGTTTAGAACTCTTCAATGTTGTGATCCACTGGAGTATCCCATTTGTCTACCTAACCTTGATAGTACTGGATTAAGACCTTTGTGATGACCCCCTCAGTAAGTGCTTTATTCATTGATTCCTTAACAATCATTTAAAGGTTTTCATCCTCTGAGGGCAAGTCCCTTTGTCTACCTACATTTTCTTGTAGATAATTTTCTTAACTTCTATAAGACAAAGAGACAAAGAAAATTGATACAGCATCTCAGATTGTTGCCCTGATTTTTCAGCAGTAGACTTATATGGATTGCCCTTGTGAAAGAAGCCTCCTTGACCATGGCATCTTCCATGACCTGGATAAGGATATTATTAAATGGATGGACATACCCACCATCATAAAGCCAATTCATCATTCTTGCATACACAGCATATCAGCCACTTAATCTGGAACATTTTACTTGGAGAGAAAGAAAAATTTCCTTTCACAGGGTAAACAAAGCTTAAAGTGGTTTTTATTATATCAGACTAGCTTTTCCTTCAGAATTCACTTACTTTGTATTTATATAATATACAGCCATTTGTGATTGTTCAATAGTAAGCTGTGGGTCTTACATCAATCCCAACATGCTTTTCCATAGTGCAGCATTAAAAATCAAGGAGACAGGGGTACCTGGGTGGCTCAGTTGGTTAAGCATCCAACTTTGGATTAGGTTATGGTCTCATGATCTGTGAGTTCAAGACCCATGTCTGACTCTGCACTGATAGCTCTCTCTCTCTCTTTCTCAAAAATAAGCACTTAAGAAAAAAGTCACGTAGACAGCTTCTGAGTTTTTCTTTGTTCCTTTCCATCTTTCTTTCCCTCTTTCTTTCTCTTCCTTCCTTCCTTCCTTCCTTTCTCTCTCTCTCTCTCTCTCTCTCTCTCTCTCTCTTTCTTTCTTTCTTTCTTTCTTTCTTTCTTTCTTTCTTTCCATCTATCAATCAAATGAGAAAACTGCTTCACACTGACCCTCCCCACAGCTTAATTTCAGTACTTTCTTCATTTTGAGCTCTCCACAACCACTTCAATTACCTCCTTGATTATTCTAGAATAATTTTCCTTTTGTTGACTACTCTGAGGCTAGTGGCTATAGCTAAGACTGGCCAATGTTCAAGCCTAGTAAGGATCCAGCCTGTACTGATTTAGCCATAGCAAATGAAAATTACCAAGATTTCGTATATTTAGATTTTTATAATTAGTTTGCATTTCCTTAGGTATAAAATGAGCCAACTTTTAAGGAGTCAGTTATATCATTTCTAAATCCTATTAATAACATTTTGCCTCCACTAACTGATCACAACACAGCCGTTGTCTCATACTATGAGTGACTGGTAGTCACCCATGCATCTAAGGTTTGCTATCACTTGCTCATTTGTATGAGCTCAATTTTCTATCCCTTGCTCCTTTTTTCAAATAATGTGTCCACCACTTCAGTGAGTCAGAACCATTCTGGTGAATCCCTCTTTAGTACGAACTTGAGAACTGGGTTCTCAACACAATTTTCAGGCCCACTGATGCACTAGGACTCACAGGACTCAGAAAAGCTATTATACTCACAGTATGGTTTATTATAGCAAAAGGAAACATTAAAATCAGAAAAGGAGGAGAAGTCCAAAAGAAACCAGATGCAAACTTTCAGTTGTCTTATCCCAGTAGAGTCACATGATATGATTAATTCTCCCAGTAACAATGTGTGATTATATGTGTAAAATATTCTCAACATGAAAAGTACAATTGAACCTTGGTGTCAAGAGTGTCTCTTGAAGGTCACTCACATAGGCATACAGCTCCTGCATGACTAACCATGACTACTCAAACTCCAGTCCCTCAGAGGAAAACACTTAAAACACACTGTTAACATAAACTATCTGATTAAACTGGTTCTATGGGAGCCACGGCTTCCATTAAAAAAAAAAAAAAGTCTTATCAGGCAGAGTATCCCAAGGGCTTAGATAGATCATCTCCCAGAACGAGGCCAAAATCAAGTCCTGAAGAGAAGTCTCGGGAATATCTTGGTCTGAACAGCCCATAACTACCAGGTTAGCCCTTTCTTGCTTATACTCTTTAACTGATTTTGTGAAGCCCTTATTACCTTGAAACAAAAACCAAAAGTTACAGGACTATAAAAGTAAAGATCATTGCAATTCAATTTTCCTCATGAACATAGATGCAAAAATGTATAACAAAATATTAGAAAAGGAGATGGGTGGGGGAATAGGTTAAATAGGTGATGGAGATTAAGAACTGCACTTGTGATGAGCCCTGGGTGATGTATGAAAGTGTTGAATCACTATATTGTACACCTGAGACTAATATTACACTGAATGTTAACTAACTGGAATTTAAATAAAATCTTGAAAAATATATATTAATAAATTGAATCTAGAAATAATTTAAATGTCTAATACATAAGGACCAAGTAGAATTTATCCCTGAAATGTAACCTTGATCGCACACATAACAATCAATCAGTATAATTTACCATTTAAATATAATAAATGAGAAAAATTATATAATTATCTCAGTAGATACAGGGAATTCATATGACTAATCAGACTCATTTATAATAAAACTTGTCAACATTCTAGTAATAGAAGAGAATTTCCTCAACCTGATAAAAAGCATCTTTGAAAAACCTACAAGTAAGCATCATACTTAATAGAGACAAATTATGTTTTCTGTTTAAGATGAGAAATACAGCAAGGATGTTCTCTCTTACCACTTCTAGTTAACATTGCATTCTTGGCCTTATTCACTGCAGTCAAGCAGGAAAATTAAATAAAATCTGTATAGATTAGAATTTTTAGGTAAAACTGACTTTTTTATGTAGATGGAATGTTTATGTGGATGACTTTTTAAGGAATATGCAAAAACTACTAGAATTTGTAAATGAATTTAGCAAGGTTGCTTGATCCAAAATATAAAGATATTAATTTTATTTCTATACAACCATTGAAAAATTGAAAAGTATAATTTAAAATAGCATATAGAATGACACTAATATATATTTTTAAAACATAATAATAAATTTAACAAAACATGTGCAAGAATTCTACATTGAAATCTATAATTCATTGCTTGGATAAATTCAAAATGACCTAAATAAGTTCACGAATTGGAAGATTCAGTTTTACTAAGATGTTAAGTCTCTGAAACAGATATATAGTTTCAACATAGTCCAGAATAAATCCTAGTAGTTTCTGTTTTGGGGAGGAAATTTTTAAGCCATTTTTAAAAATCTACAGAAAAGTAATGATTTATATGCAATAGCCAAACATATTTGAAAAAGATAAACTATAAAACTAAAGTTTGTTATTTGCTCAAGGATAGATATAGATTTTAATAGGTCAGAAGAATACATCCAGCAATAGAGGTTGACCCACATATAGCCAACTGATATTTGACAAAAGTGCCAAGTTAATTCAATAGGGTAAAAATAATCCTTCAAACAAGTTGTTCTGTAAAAACAGCAACAGATAAACCTCAAATATTTTCTTCCACCATACACAAGGGATTTAAAATAAATCCAAGCCCTAAATGTAAGAAATAAAACCATAGGGGCGCCTGGGTGGCTTAGTCGGTTGAGCGTCCGACTTTCGCTTGGGTCATGATCTCGCGGTTTGTGGGTTCGAGCCCCGCATCGGGCTCTGTTCTGACTGCCAGCTCAGAGCCTGGAGCCTGTTTCGGTCTGTGATTCCCTCTCTCTCTGACCCTCCCCTGCTCACGCTGTCTCTCTCTCTCTCCTAGAAATAAATAAAAAAAAATAAAATAAAAATAAAAATAAAACATTAAAAAAAGAAATAAAACTATAAAATTTGGAGAAGTCAGAGAAATAAATCAACAGGCAGGAAAAAAGGAATATGTAACATTACCTCACCCTCAGTGTCCACCAGTAAATCAAACCCAGAAGTGGCCCCACAGCGTGCAGGTCATACATGCCTAGAGCTTTCAGATTCCTGGAAGATCTTTATTGCACAGTGCTGCTCCTTCTCACATTCCATTAGCCTGGGTCCACTTTAACCTAGATATAAAGTTTTCACAAATGGACTTGTATAACAGATTTCTTGGGAGAATCTCAGTTTTACATTGAATAGTGTTGACCCCAAAAGATATGTCCAAGGTCACCTGTGAATGCGAACTTATTTGGAAATAGGGTTTTTGCAGATGTAGTTGAGTTAAAGATTTGGTATAAGATAACCCTGGATTTAAGGTGGTGCCTAAATGCAATTACTGGCATACTTACATGAGAAAGGTGAAATGATATTTAAGACAGAACACATAGAGAAGGCAATATGAAGATGGAAGCAGAGATTGGAGTGCTAGAGTTAAAAGCCAAGAAAAGCAAGGACTGCTGGAAACAGCCAGAATTTTGGAAAGTGGCAAGAGAGGACTCTACCACAGAACCTCTGGAAAGAAACCACCCTGCCTACATTTTGATTTTGGACTTGATCTACAGAAACATGAGAAGATAAATTTCTGTTGATTTTGCAAAGTTTGTTGTAATTTTCTATAGCATTAATTTATGCCCAATGATTTTATATGGATTTCCTGAAAACCCCTCACCTTATAAAGAGTTCTTAGCGTTGTCAAATTCCAACCTCTTTTTCATTATATGTCTCAACTCATGTTTAATAAGATAGTGTTCAATGTTAGGTTTGATCAGCTCTTTATACATATTTTGGGTACTAACCCTTTATCAGATATGTCATTTGGAAATTTTTTCTCCTATTCTAAAGGTTGAATTTCAGCTTCCTTGATTTTTTCCTTTGTTGTGCAGAAGCTTTTTATTTTGATGAAGTCTCAACAGTTTAATTTTGCTTTTGTTTCCCTCTCCCAGGAGACATATCTAGTAAGAAGTTGCTATGGCTGATCTCAAAGAGGTTACTGGCTGTGTTCTTCTCTAGGATTTTAATGGTTCCTGTCTCACATTTCAATCTTTTTCTTTTAATATTTGTTTATTTATTTATTTATTTATGAGAGAGAGATAGAGACAGTGTGAGTAAGGTAGGGTCAGAGAGAGAGGGAGACACAGAATCCAAAGACAGCCTCCAGGCTCTGAGTTTGCTGTCAGCACAGAGCCTGATGCGGGGCTCGAACCCATGAATGGTGAGATCATGACCTGAGCCCAAGTTGGACGCTTAACCAAATAAGCCACCCAGGCGCCCCTCACATTTTAATCGTTAATCCATTTTGAATTTATTTTTGTGTATGGTGTAAATATGTGGTCCATTTTCATTCTTTGTATATTGCTGCCCAGTTTTCCTTTATGATCATTTCAACAGGTACACAAAAAGCAATTGACAAAGTACAACATCCATCCATGATTAAAAAAAAAAACAACACCTCTCAACTAGGTAGCATTAGAAGGAACAAACAACATAATAAAGATCATGTGTGAAAAACCCACAGCTAATATCATCTTCAATGGTGAAAAAGTGAGAGCTTTTCCTCTATGGTCATAAATAAGGGAAGGACATGCTCTATCTCTCTCACACTGTAATTTAACATGGTACTGGAAGTACTAGCATCAGCAACCAGACAACAAAAAGAAATAAAAAGCATTCACATCAGCTAGGAAGAAGTACATTTTTTACTATTTGCAGATGATATGATAGTCTATATAGGAAATCCTAAAGAGGACCAAATAATTGCTAGAACTGATACACTAATCCAGTAAAATTGCAGGATACAGAATCAATCAGACAGAAAATCACTAAAGAAATAATGGACTTGAAAGACACATTGGACCAGATGTATCTGACAGATATGTTTAGAACTCTACATCCTGAGATCAGGGAATTCAGTTTCTTCTCAAGTGCGCATGGCACATTCTCCAAGATAGGTCACCTACTGGGACATAAAGGAGCCCTCAAAAATTTAAAGGAATTGAGATTATACCGCGCACACTCTCAGATCCTAATGCTTTGAAACTTGAAATCAATCCCAGGAAGAAGTCTGGAAAACCTCCAAAAACATGGAGATTAAAGAACACCCTCCTAAAGAACGAATGGGCCAATCGGGCAATTAGAGAAGAAATTTTAAAATATACGGAAACAAATGAAAATGAAAACACAACAATCCAAAATCTATGGGATGCGACAATAGCAGTCCTAAGAAGAAACTACATTGCACTCCAGGCCTATTTCAAGAAATTAGAAAAAGCGCAAGTCCAAAATCTAACAGCTCACCTAAAGGAACTAGACGCAGAGCAACAAGAATGCCCTAAACCCAGCAGAAGAAGAGAAATAGTAAAAATCAGAGCAGAAATAAACAACAATCAGACCAAAGAAACAATTGAACAGGTCAATGAAAACAAGAGTTGTTTTTTTGAAATAAATAAAATTGACAAACCTCTAGCCAGGCTTCTCAAAAAGAAGAGAGGGCAACCAAATAGACAAAATCATGTTTGAAAATGGCTTATTACAACCAACCTCTCAGAAATACAAGCAATTATCAGGGAATACTAAGAAAAAATATATACCAAAAATTGGAAAACATAGGAGAAATGGACAAACTCCTAAACACACATTCACTACCAAAATTCACACGGGAAGAGATAGGAAATCTGAACAGACCCATAACTAGTGAAGAAATTAAATCAGTGATCAAAAATCTCCCAACTAATAAGAGCCGTGGACCTGATAGCTTCTCTGGGGAATTCTACCAGAAATTTAAAAAAGAATTAATACCAATTCTTCTTAAGCTATTCCAAAAAATAGAAATCGAAGGATAACTTATGGACTCATTTTATGAAGCCAGCATCACTCTGATTCCCAAGCCAGACAGAGATCCAGCAAAAAAAGAGAACTACAAGCCAACATCCTTGAAGAATACGAATGCAAGAATCCTCAACAAGATCCTTGCAAATCCAATCCAACAGCACATAAAAAGAATTATCTACCAAGATCAAGTTGGATTCATTTCGGGGTTACAGGGCTGGTTAAACATTTGTAAATCGATCCATATGATACATCACATCAACAAAAGAAAAGATAAAAACCATATGATCCTGTCAATAGATGCAGAAAAAGCATTTGACAAAATACAGCATCCCTTCTTAAAGACCCTCGAGAAAGTCGGGATAGAAGGAACCTACTTAAACATCATAAAAGCCATCTATGAGAATCCTTCAGCTAACACCATCCTCAATGCTGAAAAACTTAGAGCTTTCCCCTGAGATCAAGAAGATGACAGGGATGTGCACTCTCACTACTGTTGTTTAACATAGTGCTGGAAGTCCTAGCATCAGCCAGCAGACAACAAAAGGAAATCAAAATCATCAGAATTGGCAAAGAAGAAGTCAAACTTTCACTTTTCGCAGACGACATGACTCTACCTAGAAAACCTGACAGACTCCATCAGAAGCCTACTAGAACTGATCCAAGAATTCAGCCAAGTTGCAGGGTACAAAATCAACGTACAGAAATCGGTTGCATCTTATACACCAACAATGAAGCAACAGAAAGAGAAATCAAGAAACTGATCCCATTCACAATTGCACAAAAAACCATAAAGTACCTAGGAATAAACCTAACCAAGGATACAAGAGATCTATATGATGAAAACTATAGAAAACTTATGAAGGAAATTCAAGAAGACACAAAGAAATGGAAAAACATTCCATGCTCATGGATACGAAGAATAAATATAGTTAAAATGTCATGACTACCCAAAGCAATCTACACATTCATTGCAATCCCAATCAAAAGTGCACCAGCATTCTTCTCAAAGCTAGAACAAACTATCCAAAAATTTGTATGGAACCACAAAAGACCCTGAATAGCCAAAGTAATATTGAAAAAGAAAACCAAAACGGGAGGTATCACCATCCCAGACTTTAGCCTCTGCTACAAAGCTGTCATCATCAAGACAGTATGGTATTGGCACAGAAACAGACATACAGACCAATGGAATACAACTGAGAACTCAAAGCTGGACCCAAAGGTATACAGCTAACTAATCTTTGACAAAGCAGGAAAGAATATCCAATGGAAAAAAGACAGCCTTTTAAACAGATGGTGTTGGGAGTACTGGACAGAAACATGCAGAAGAATGAAACTAGATCATTTTCTCACACCATACACAAAAATAAACTCAAAATGGATAAAGGACCTGAACGTGAGACAGGAAACCATCAAAACCCTAGAGAAGAAAGTAGGAAACAGCCTCCTTTACCTCCACCGCAGCAACTTCTTACTTGACACATCCCCAAAAGCAAGGGAATCAAGAGCAAAAATAAATGACCGGGACTTCATCAAGATTAAAGGCTTCTCCATGGCAATGGAAACAATCCACAAAACTAATAGGAACCAACGCAATGGGAAAAGATAGTTGCAAATGACATATCAGACAAAGGGTTAATATCCAAAGTCTACAAGGAACTCACCAAACTCCACACTCGAAAAACAATCCAGCGAAGAAATGGGCAGAAGATATGAACAGACAATTCTCCAAAGATGACATCCAGATGACCAATGACACATGAAACAATCCTCAGCATCCCTCCTCATCAGGGAAATAAAAACGGAGGACCAAGGGGGAGAAGAAGGGGGGAAATAGTGGGGGAGAGGGATAGAGGCAAACCATGAGAGACT